>JAVQIZ010169725.1:0-10837 GCA_036023535.2 Galaxias brevipinnis | reverse complement strand
TATGCAGAGAGAGAGGGAGAAAGAGAGAGAGAGCGACAGAGAGAGAGAGAGAGAGAGAGAAGGGTATGAGGTGAACACTGTTTTATAAATAACATGGACCAAGCCATTTTCTCCACGGGAGGGGGATGTCTTCAACAACAGGCTCCAGACTGGACCGCTTTAATGATTTATTTCATATATTCAATTCACACCTTATTTGAACATCTCTATTGGTAAAATCCAAAACAAGGTGACGGGGGGAGAGTGTTGGATGTGCTCTGTCACTGTATTCAATAACTGAGGCTGTTTAGCTCGTTGATTTAGAGCAGATCCGAATGTTTCTGATTATGTATTCGAGGAAAATGTATTTACGTGCACACACAGGCCCCCCCCCCCCGTACAAGAACACATGCACATAACCTAATATCCTCGAAAAGTGAAGGCTCACCGCTGCTCTGAGTGATGTTGACGTCTACTCGGAGCTCGGGCACGCTGCTGGCGGGGAAGTTGGCCACACAGCTGTACGTGGCCAGGTCTCTGAACTTCATGTCGACGATCTCCAGGCTGCTGGTGCCTGGGACCATGTCAGGATCGCTGCGCAGCACAAAGAGGCTGTCGGAGTTGTAGACGGGGGAGCCGTTCTTGTACCAGGTGTAGTTGACCTTGTCCTGGGGCTGGGCGTCCACGTGGCAGGAGAGCTTGAGGTCGCGACCCATCTGGATGCTCTCGCTGTCCTTGTTGGAGTCCGGCGTGATCTGGAAAGTCAGGTTGCTCATGGCTGGACGAGAGTGAAACGAGGGGGAGGGATGAGAGGGTAATAGGTAGGAATGTTGTGAGGGAGATAGGAAGAGAAAAAAAAAAAAAACAGAAACAGGAAAGGAAAACAGAAGAAAAAAAAACAGGGGAATTAGAGAAGCGATGACAAATGAGAAGATTGTGCTAACAACACCTACACTGTCACATCCCATTTGCATTGTGCACAGCGTCCTTCCCCCTTACACCTTCCTGCTGAATATTAAACTCAACTGGCAAGCTCCACCAAGGGAGGAGGGCGGTTCAAGCAAAATAGGTGCAGGAAAAGGGAGGGGAAGAGGAGCGCTTGTTTTCAGCTCCTGAACAGCATGCTAACTAGGACTCCAGGTGAGGCGGGGGACACTCCACCGCCATATGGTGCGCTGGCGCTCCCTCCAGAGTGAGTCGAACGACTCCTCCGTATGCCAGCAGGAGTCTAACCTGCCTGTTGGAGAGAGAGAGAGAGCAACTCGGGAGTCTGCCACCGAGCCACCTGGGCTGTCGCTGGGCACGTTCACATGGCATTAGCGAACAGAAAGAACACGTACCGGCTTATGTTATCGCGGCAGACTCGACTCGCTCTAATTACTTCCACTCCAGTCCGACTAATTGGAGTAAATAAAGATGATTAAACGGTCTAAAAATAGCTGGTGCTAGGACGAATAAAAACCTTTTGTTTAATGGCGGGGAATTACAGAGAAGCAGTTAACCCCAACTTCTGACGAGATGTGCTAGAGATAATGGTAGATCAACTGTGAACATGGACATGCAAACCCCGTGCGCTCTCCAGGCACATGCCCCATGTGCACACTTGTGGACACGCACGCCCACGCGGCCGCATGCAAAACGCAATCACAACAAAGCTGGCACGTTTGACTAGATAAACCCACGCCCGTGGAACACCACAGATGTTTAAAACTGTACCGCACTTAAAGTAGGTAATTAGGCGCTTATGTTCACATAAGGACTTTGCTATGATAATGAAAATCAAACAAGCACACGCCATATGGCCAACGTACAGCGCACGCGCCAGCATTTTCCCTTCCACAGTCCACAGCAATAACGGGGCGGAACCCACACCAGAACCCAAAGCGTTGGAAGACACCAGTCAATCAAGCACACTTACACCTGACCAGGAGGTTGACGTTCCTCTTGGCGGGGTTGCCCACGTTGTTGACCGCGGTGCAGTTGTAGAAGCCCGAGTCGGCGGGGGTGACGGAGCGTAGCATGAGAGAGCCCCCGCGAACGAGGGCGCTCAGCGGGAGCAGGCCGGGGTAGCGGGACCAGGTCACGTTGGGCGTGGGGAAGCCGGCCGTCACCTCGCAGGTCAGCGTCACGTCTTTCCCCGGGTCTACCACCAGCGTCTCGTTGACGGAGAGACGCAGCGACGGAGGCGCTGAAACACAGACCGTGTGCGGCGTTAGGGCTTTGCGTGTTGTTGTTGTGCTGCACGGGTATGATAGGGTGCGCCTGGGTTTGTGTGTGTATGCACGCTGGCAATCGTGTGTCATGTCCAGGAAACATCATGACTAAATAATTTGCACAGTAAAAAGCTCAACTTTACCATCGACCCATGTGTAATCAGATAATTAGAATGATTGCAAAAAAAATAATTGCGTTTCAATTGCACCCTTGCGCATCTCCACCGGACGATTTACTGGCTAAACATGTCAATTTACCTGACTTGCAATTAACTCAAAGTATGCCTTGTGACACGTCGAGTTGAAATGAGCCCCAGGCAAAGTCAATATCATCTCAGAGAGCCTAATAAAATCAGTGCTCAAAGCTCCACTTGACTGGTGAAAACAAGCTCGTGGCGCCGTACCTGACTCGAAATCCTATTGGCACACAGTTAACATGCAGTTGGCTTGCACATGGAGAGGGACAGAGGCATTGTGTTGTTTTATCGATAAGTGCTCTGAATCACCGTTAGATGTTTCTGCTCAATTATGCCAATTCTCTGTGTATCACATATTTAAAAACAGTTTAATGGAACTAATGCGAATGGGGACAATCACGATATGTTGTAAGCCAGATGTTATGAACCAGATTCAGCCCACTAACCTAACTGAAAAAAAGAGTAGGGCATCCTGAAATCCACTATAGATGGGGAACACAAAATAGTAATAATAGAAAAGTACTCCAGACAGAGATCGATAGTAACTTGAAAATACTCAAGGCAAAGAGAAGCAACAAAATGCAGTGCTGTAAAGAGCGTACCAAAACAATAAAATTTAAAAAAAGGGTGAACGGTTGAAAGGAAAAGGACAAGCAGAGACATGAATCATTTGCAGCAGTTGTCACCGAACACAGAGGTTTGGAAAGCGGTAAGATGAATGACACCAATCGAGTGAAAACAAATGTCCGTCTTCGTTTGAGGTTAAATACAAAAATATAACCGTCATATGGTACCAGTGAAAAGTTTGGACACACTCTCCATTTTCACTGGAAATGTCAATGTTTGTTTTTTTATTACATATTAAAGGATTTGTAGATCGTTTACTGCTCATAATCATGAAAGTCAACAGCTAAGTGGCAATGGAACAACTTACTTTTTGCACTGGTTCAGTGAAGAGAACATGGGATTACACAAACGTGGGGTACAAACAAAAGGTCAAGCCAATTAAAATCCCCGATCATTAAAAATTCTGAAGTTGTCAAGTTAGAAACTTTTAACTAATTTATGTGTTGAGCTTTGTTCTATCTACTGCTGCTATTTGGCTGTCATCTAACTAATAGCAAAACACTTGGTTACAAACTCACACATTCATTAATTAGAATGGCTATTTCGGTTTGCCAAAGTGAATTCATTCCATTTTAACAGGACAAAGATTAAAGCACTGACGCACCCGCTGAAAAACCAAACTAATAAGCTGCATGGTTTGACTCCCCCACATTAAATAAACAAACAGAGCCAAGCCCAGAGTGTCAGAATCAAACAAACGCTGCCCGTCGCGGCCATCTCTCCCACTTTACGCCTGACATTCTCATCACTCAGCCTGCTATACACCATTAGAGGTGAAACATGTTCTTTACTAGGCGGGAGAGTAATATGGACTCAGGCGAGTAGAAAAGGCTGAGTAGTAGACTGGGGAGAGAGAGAGTTCAAAGGTGACCATGGAGAGTTGCTGACCCATCCTAAATCCACTGACAGGTAAGTGAGTGGAAGGATGGGGCGTCAACCATGCATGTGGGCCTTTAAATCTCGCCTCCAATTTAATCATGTATCTCTAACCTAAAGGGGCTGAGGGGGTCCTGGAAATCCGGGCTTTTTAGGCCCCAGGGGTAGAGATAATCCTATATCGAGACCACACCAAAACAAGAACCTATTCATCAGAGGGACTTATATCCGCTCATCTAATCTTCCGTTTACCAGATTGCAATCACAGTAATGACAGGGGTATGCAGAGGCTTGATGCACAAATGCTCTCACAACACGGAAGAAACACACAATTTCCTCTCTAGTGAGCACTCTCTCTCTCACACACACACACACACACACGCACACACACATCAATGTTATCTCAAATGCCAACACATTTTCTATCAAGAAATGCACTTTCATTTAAGGACATTTCAAACCTTGTAGATATTATATTGATGAGACTTTTCATGAAGTCCCTAAAAGACATGCAGGGGTGACATCCTAATGCTGCCTCTGTTTTGCAGATATTCATTTTGATGGTTCTTTGCACAGTCAGTCATTTTGATGGTTCTGAGCTTGACAACCCAACAAACTGGTATCACTTGATTAAAGAAATTGCAATTACGGAATAAATAGCACTGTCACTGTCGAATCAGTTCCCAATACAAAAGAGAAAGCTGGATTCGGCAGGTCAGCAGTTCTGCACAAACGTGTCATTTTAAATAAACCTCTATCTGATACCTCCTGTGCAAATCACTGCACAGTGGTCTCATTTTATGTTCAGACTTTTAAAAGAAAAGAAAAAGTATGAAATAACTGTTCGAGGGCACAACATCTATAACCGAAATCGAATAGGTGAGTTTATGTTCGACCCTCCTGCTATTAAAAATGGCTTAGAAGACAACTGACTTGGTCTGGCCTCTGCTGCTTTTTGGCGGACCAAACCTATCTATTTGATGGGCCCCGTGAAACCCAGGTCCAATAGCAGTGTTTAATGAACACAATACTTCTCTAAAAAGTTATTAAATGTGAGCCGGTTGGAGCCAGCCTCACTGAGGAGGACGTCCCCTCCCCCTCACACTCCCCCCCCCCACGCCCCACAGCGACTCTTCCCAGCCTCGCCAGGAGCATTTCTCTACGACTTCAGCCACTTCTCTTTTTTTTTACAACAAATAAAAGACTGGAACCGGAAAGGGCAAAAGGGACGCCGACACCCTGGGAAAGTGCAGTGTGAGGAACACCACAACACACACACACTCACACACACACACACACACACACACACATCAGACAACAGCTAAAGAGAGTGAGAGAATGGGAGGAGAATTGTTGCTTCAATTTCCCCGGGAAGCGTGGGCGGCGGAAGCTCCGGGATCAGCCTGTGCTTGTCCCAAAGTAATGGGATTGATGTGCGGTACAGAGGTTTGCGGCGAGGTAACAAACGGCAGCGCGACAACACCTGTAAAGCCCTCCGCGTGCAGCCGCAGCCTCCATCCCACAGGATTAGCCCCGGCTCTGTCAGGAGGAGCAGGGCAGGCTGGGCGTGGGAGACACCCACGGAAGAGGGATGAAGACGAGGGGAGATCAGGATCAAGTGAGAGAGAGAGAGAGAGAGAGAGGGAGGGAGGGAGGGAGGGAAGGAGGGAGAAGATGGAGAGCTAATAGTAATAGAGGGTGCTATTGGGACAGAAGAGCAGAAAGGGGCGGATGCAAGAGATGGAGAAAATGACAAAGCCAGGGGAAGAGATGGAAGCTGAAAGGGCGGTGGATGGGTGTGGGTTTTGAATAAACGCGGAGCACTTCCGTTTTTGAAGATGGCTACGTTTGACATTCTGTTTCTTTCATGGAGATTTATGCACACCTTTGAGGTTACACCAGAAAAGAATCATAATTACGAAACAACTCAACCACTAAAGCCCTTGGGCAAACGCTTGTTTGCCGTTGGAACTGCCACATTTTGGAACGCATCAAAGAAATAACTGTGCAGCATATTACTCTCACTGTTAAACTTCACTTGCCACAAGACACAACAATTCAATGTCATAGCAGTAGTGAAACAGACGATGTATTCTGCCTTACGCCTCAGCACTGCCTGCCTTAATCAACCAGGGTGAATTAGCAGCGACAGGAAGGAGAGCTGTTTTCTTTTCTTGTTATCTAGTTCGTGCGGATACGCTTTTGTCAATGTCACCGTCGAATATAACAATAATGGTGAAGAGAGTTAAGGTCATTGCAAGACAAATTGGAAACGTTGACGATACACGCACGTTTTATAATGTGTGTCTGGCATTGCGAGTAAGTAACGTAGTTCCCCTATAGAAGCCAGGCTTTGTGACAAAGTGTGTTGGGTAGATAACCAATAGGGATTACTAAAAAGAAATGTCAATGGCAGTGTTCTGGAACAACATACTTTATCCTCTCTGTCAGCTGATTACATTCACTCTTTCTCACTCGCTTTCTCTCTCTTCTTCTCCCTTCGATTTCCCTCTCGTTTTAAGTGACACACACGAACACACACTAACCTCTGTGTTTCAAATACGGTGCACGTTGTAAATTCTGACATTATATGCCCCTTGAGACATACACTCATGTGTAATTCAACGTTATTATGACAGAATAACAAGGCGTTGTTATCAACATAACATACTGTATATCAGCCAACCATACGATTTACTATGTCAACAGTGGCGTGTGTGTGTATGTGTGTGTGTGTGTGTGTGTGTGCGAGTGTGTGTGTGTGTGTGTTTGTGTGTGTGTGTGAAGCAGCAGGGGGCAGAGGGGCTGGAGGGGTTCAGCAGAAAGGCTAGATGGTTGCAGGATCAAAGGGACAATACCCTGACCCAGCTTAAATGCCATGTGGCGGAATACGATAGGAACAGCACAACGAGAAAACGGACATCAAACTCCCACACAGCAAGACACACTGCAGTGCCGAGCAGGAAAGTGCCGTTTGGAGACCATTACTGCCGTGCCGGCTGGGATGGACCATGGTGACAGTCCAAGCATAGCCATCCCCCCCGGTGGACCAGTCTGTGGGGTAATTAGCTGCACAGACCAGCCAATTACTGGCCACTGATCCTTCTCCAGCGCTACGAGGAGGATGGCGAGAGATTAGAGCTGCTAAACGACGCATTTAGATGGCTTCTTAACTAGCCGTTTAGTAGGCTGCCACGCCGCGCCATTATGACGGAGCACAAAAAGTCAAGAGGGACTGTTGGGCCGTAACAGGGAGAGACCAACCACTGATGGGGTTTGGCAGGTTTTGAAAGTGCCAGAAGTATGTGTGTGGCTCTTCAAATATGTTCATCGTGTGGAAAGGCTTTCTACTTCCGTAGCTCGGTTCTGTTATGCAGCTGAGACTGTTTCATAAACAATAGAAAGGGATTTGATAGAATTTCTCTAATATTTTTGGGCACAATAATCCTGTTTTCCACGTGAGGATTGCCAGTACTTCACTTCATAATAGCATGGCTTTATCGGTGAACTTAGCTAATATGGAGGCCACATACTCGGCGCCTGGGAGGCAGCATGGGAAAACAGCACCTGGCACCCTGAGTGGAGCTTTACATGAGGCCAGTGTTGTGTTTTTGTTTGAAAGGGGACAGGGGATTTGGCCCTGTCACTTACCAGAACAAGCCGTCCAAATCCCAGGCAAGGATTATGATCTAAAAATCAATCCGTCCCCTTGTCCTGTGCATGGGAATCACCTCTGATGGCGTGACCTACTTGGAGGAATCTAATCTAACGAGGATTGACACTACAAGGACGTAGTGCTCCGGTGAGCTCTACGAGGCAAACAATGGCCGTGCTGTCACAGGCGCCTGCACGCAAAGGTTTGCCATCACGGGCTTACACGAACACACGCGTGCTATAAACAGACCTGAAAACCTGCGGGCGAAGGCATATGGCCGTGTTAAAAACACGCGACAGCGAGAGAAGCCAAGAAACAGAGCTCAAATAGGTATCTGTATAGAACGTGTCTATCTGTACTTTTTTGTCCTCTACTAGCTCTCTCTCCTTCCAACTGTTTCTTCCCTATCTTTGTAAACATGTCCTCCTCTCTTGATATTTACTTTATTTCCTCTTTCAAATCTGTTCATTCCGTTTCTGCTACCATTCCTTTATCATTTTACTGCTCCCATCGGTTCTTTATTCTGATCTGTGCGCGTGTGTGTGTGTGTCTCTGTGTGTGTGTGTGTGTGTGTGTGTGTGTGTGTGTGTGTGTCCTCGGACCATTCATTCATCCCACTATCAGGCTGGGCCTTGTGCTGCAAGCTGGCCTCACACCCCAAACAAAAACAACAGGTCCGCAAAAGACAACAACGGTTCTGAGAAAACTCTCCGATGTATACAGAGTCCTACGGAGTGCTGCTTGTTCCCTGCTGTGGAGGGCCAGACAGATTGGCTTTTCCAGCAGGAGCAGCAGCAGCAGCAGTCTCCCTGGGCCCTGTCGCCACAGCCAGCCTTCGATTGATTGGGTGCAAGGCAGGTCTGCTGGAGGAGGGTATCGACCCCCACCACGGGGACAAAAAGAGTGGAAGAGAGGAGGAGTGGAGAGAGAGCGAAAGAGAGAGAGAGAACGTTGAGAGGAGGAGGCGACGGAGAAAATGAAAGCCGCATAAGGCAGGGAGAAAAGGTACCGGAGTGCAAGAGAGGGAGAGGAGAGAGATTAGGGGAGGATGGAGGAGAGGGGTGAGGTCAGGATAAGGGTCGGCACAGCAGGGGTCTTCCAGCTACCTGTGTGACTGTTTTTACCCTGACACTCTATGGGTCCCTTTCCCTCTTATTACATGAAGTCGTCCAATTCTACTCCCTTCCCCTCCTCCTCTCTACTTTTGGGTTCCTGGTAAAGGACAGGGTGCTTCTCCACCTCTAGTTTTTTATTTGACCAGATAATAAATTAGCTCTCAAGGCTGTGGCATTCCGTTTTCTCTCTCTCTCTCTCTCTCTCTCTCTCTCTCTCTCTTCTCTCTTCTCTTCTCTTCTCTTATCTTCTCATATAGTCTCATCTCTCTCTCTCTGTCTCTCTCTCTCTCTCTCTCTTCTCTTCTCTTCTCTTCTCTTCTCTTCTCTCTCTCTGTCTCTCTCTCTTTTTCTCTCTCCCCCTCCCTTTGAAACACACACCTACACACTTTGTCTCTTTAAATACTCTGCAAATGAGACTTGACTTTTTTTTTCTGTGAATGGAATATCTTGAGTGTTCCCCATCATTTTTCAACAGGTTTCAGGTTTACAAAAATAAAAAGCTATAAAAAAAACCTGGAATGACCTGTTTTGGAATTATATGACAGATTATTGCCTGAAAGCTATTGCTTGCCCATAGCTAATCAAATATCAGTTTATTTTTAAAAAGATTGTTTTACAGTAATAGCCTTGATTACTAAACACATTTCGTACATTTCACTTGAAAATGTGCGGAAGTTACCAAACATAAATTCACATGGTCTAAAATGTACAAACTAAGGTAAAGGGTTTATTGTTTCGATATCTTTCTTGAGTAGAAATCTCCTTTAAATTTCTATATGTCACTGTGAATTTCACACACCCCAATGGGGGTTGTACAATTGTGCAGTCGTAATTGCATTCCTTGTCTGAAAAACCCTTTTACTCAACTTTTTCTATTTCACCTTCAAGAACCTTCTGCACTAATGGTTTAGTTATCTCTTAGATTCAAGAGGGCTTGTGATCAGGGTATGTGTCTTTTTTCTGCTGTGTTTATCTTTTGTTCAGTTTCAGGCTAATTTAAAAATGAATCCATTCCCAAGGATGTACTTTATTGTTTTGTGTTGCGCTCAGAAACAGATAGTCCTCCATTTCCTTTCTGTGTAGAGAAAGCCTACATCCTTGACATATTTTTCTAACCATGTCCACAATAAATAACAATTTTCTTCAGTGTCTGAAATATTGTAAAATAAAACTATTGTATAACAACAATGTCTGTGGCATAATATGAATTTGTCCGCTCTTGCAACACATCCTGGTGGTTTTTTGATGCTGAACGCCAAAATCACTGTAACACGAGTTGAGTCCTATGCCCAGCTTTCCCAAACATCCCCCACTGAATAAACCTCAAAACAGATCTAGAAATCGTTTGACCTCTTCACCTCTTCCCATTATCAAATCTGACCCTGATGCTAATATGTTTCATGCATCATAGCTGTTCAAACCTCATAACCGTGTATTATACACACACACTACATTAAAACGGGCGATTGGGTCATCTCCCTAAAGACCCGCGATGAGATTTGAAGCTTGGCGAAAGAGTGAATAGATCAGGGATAAAGAGAAACAGTAGATAAAGCTGGATTGCAGCCGTGCTCGTTGCCAAGGGCCGTAGGCGTGCACCGGGCCATAGTCAAACTGACAGGCTTGTCGGCGGCAACGGCGTTGTCGAGGATACCATTGTTGCCGGGCACTGCTGCTGAGACGACGAGAGTGTGAGAGTGAAGGGAGATAACAGAGACTCTCTGACAGCTGAATTAAAAGTAAGGGCTTGAGATGTGCTCTCAGCAACAGAATAACAAGCCCCATGGACAGACAGACAGGGAAAGGAGGAGATGGAGTGAGAGGAGACAGCCATATTAACACTCTGGGAGAAGAGGAGGAGGAGGAAGGGAAAGAGGAAGAGAGAGTGCAGTTGGGAAAATACCTACAGTATATGGATGAAGCAGGGTGTGTGTCACAGGCAGAGCCAGAGGAACGAGAGTGGAAGTGTGAACACTGGAGTGAGGGAGAGGCACTATAGGGGCCTGGAAATGAGAAAAGAGCTGGAGTGAAAATGAGAAGGGGGAGCCATGGTTATGGGCAAGATGGAGAGAGCCAGTGTGTGTTTGTGCGTGTGTGTGTGTGTGTGTGTGTGTGTGTGTGTGTGTGTGTGTGTGTGTGTGTGTGTGTGTGTGTTTGTGTGTGTGTGGGGGGGGG
>JAVQIZ010169721.1:0-11494 GCA_036023535.2 Galaxias brevipinnis | reverse complement strand
AGGTTAGGTGTTTGGCAATGTCATACACTAGAAGAGCCCCCACTGCCCCCCGGTAGTACCTGGACATGGCAAGGAAGGGAAGGAGGGATGATCAGTAGGTAACAATACGTGTTAAAAATTGTTGTTCTGAACACACACTTACGCTGAGGTGATGGCTCTGTAGCGCTCCTGTCCAGCAGTGTCCCATATCTGAGCCTTTATTGTCTTGCCATCCACCTGAATACTGCGAGTAGCAAACTCAACTCCAATGGTGCTCTTGCTCTCCAGGTTGAACTCATTCCTTGTGAAACGGGACAGCAAATTACTCTTCCCCACACCAGAGTCTCCAATGAGCACAACTGAAAGCAGAGACAAAAACAAGGGGTCAAACAAACAAACAAAAAACATTTCATATCCAAAAGTAGCCATTTTGAGCTTTGGATAGTGATAGACTACTTCGCGATTACTATGAATTGTGACCACAAATGTATCGGACCAGATTAACGTTGCATTGTTGCCCTTAAACATAGTGTGTGGATAAATTGTGAGGGAATTAATTTGCTTTCGACGTCACGTTGTTCAAATGAACATGAGTTATCATAAAAAGTTTATACATTTCTGACAACTATCTACTATTAACAGATCATCATGTCATGATATCAATAATTATGGCTGCAATAAGATGGATTTTAATGAGGAATAATTTCATAAACTACAAGTTTTTTAGTAATGGAAGGTTGACCTGTTTTATGGCTGAATACAATATATAACTAGCCTTAACGTTACCAGCCTTAACGTTACCAGCGGTTTCCGTAAAGCTTTGGCTTGTTAACAACATACGGTGATCTCCTCGTGAGAAGCCTTGGGTGGGGAGTTGGCTTAAACTAGTATCAGTTAGCTAGCAACGTTAACGTAGCTAGTAGTAGTAAACGATGTGATAGCTGGCTTTTAGTGTAGCTTCTGTCATGCGTCCACTTGTAATCTTAGTCCACTTACCTTTGAACAGATAATCGTATTCGTCATCCCGAGTCCCCATTTTATACAACTATTTATGGGTAGCCTGACAGAAATGTACAAGGTCGCCCGAGTACCTGGAGATCTCTGTACTCCAGTCCTGACCTGTCTTGTCTCGATGAACTACACCGGCAGGAAAACAGCCTACTCCCGCACGTGAGCTGAATGACCTTCATTTTGACCAATAGAAGTGGTCATATAATAAACTGGCCAATCATGTACCCCTTCACATTTAACTGTCCAATCACAACTATTCTGCATCTCAGGTTCTATCTTTACGTAAAAGTTAGCGTCAAGTCATTGATTAAACAAAAACATCTGTAGACCAGAATGAATAATCATAACAAAGAAAACAGAAATTACACCCGTAGTACCAATTATGTTTATTTGATGTGAGCCCATTCCAATTTCGGGTTTAGAAACGTTCCATTGAAGACCTTAACATGATACATTTGTTCCTAAGAAGGACGGATTAATCCCTTGATGTTTCTTTGAAAGTCCACTACGGGAGAAAACAGTTTATTATGGTCATAACTAATAAAATAATAATCATATTTTAAAAAATATATAATAATAATACTAATAATAATACTACTACTACTACTACTACTACTAATAATAATAATAATAATACTAATAATAATACTAATAATAATAATAAACAGGTATTTATATAATGTATAACATAATAGCATAAGTTATTATGATTGAGCAAAAATTGGGATAGCCCATTACTAAACCTTCTGGTTGTTTTCTTGAAACTAATTACTATAAGTGCCACAAATCTGTGATTGTATTCTGACAAAGACAACAAAATAACAATAAAGCTAATGTGGACATACACTATAGTTTTGAGAACACCATTACCATTGTTTTTGTGAATCAAATATATTTGTATGACTCACACTAATTCTAAAGATAATTGATCTTACTTGAATGGATGTTCTTCAGCCTCTTTTGAACACTCAGAAGATGCCGCATACACTCAGTATCTTTTAACCTATTAGGGGAATTGGTCTCAACACCCTCCTGGCCTGAAGATTGCCTGTGTAAAAATTAAATAAATTTTTACGGGCATTTTTATACCAAATGCTAAAACCCATAATAAATGTTAGCTTCAACCAATCATTAGTAACAACAGTTATCACACTCGTTCTTTATCCCAATTTCAGTTAAAAAGCTCCACTCTTATTTGGTTGAGAAGTGGTAAACTACCAACTAAAATAAGTGTTGAACATTGGAAATCATTACCCATTAATATACTGGGACAGAGGTTGATTTGACAAGGTACACTGTAGTGGTAATACAGCTGAGGGGGAACGAGATCCACTCCTCAACATTGTCTGCGGTGCGGTCCTATTTTGGTCCGTTTCTTTGACTCTTTCCTTGGGCCGTTGCTGATGAGAATAAAGACTATTCACCTGCAAACAAACAAACACACACACATTATGTTTATGATGAAACAAGCAATAACTTTCAGTTTTCTTACATTGTATTCTCTCATTAAAAAGCATTAAAACAGCGTAATGATCAGAGTAAAACTGTGTAGCAGGTAAGATCACACAAATTAGATTCACCAGTTTTTCTGCAACATTCTCCCATTCCTTGGTCTTCTCCAAAACCTGCGCAAGCTCACGCCCCTTCACTCCCTCTCTCACACCCTCACTCGCCAGAACCGAGTGCAAATTTGTTCTCAGGTTAGTGAACTCCTCTTTCAAATCTTTCTTGCGCAGGGCTGTGAGGCCTTTCCCCTGTTCATGCCAATGGCACTTCAATAGGTCCACCTGTAAGTGGCGCTGTACCTCCCCCAAATCCTTCTGCCTCATCTTGAGGCACGCCAAAGCAAAGTCCTTCTCCTCAGTAAGGACTTTCAGATTCTGCCTGCCAAGCAGGGATGAACGAAAAGGAATAAGTCACAGTTGTCTGCTATTAGCTATCTACAAAGCATTATGGCATAGTGGTGTAAAATTTTATTATATTGAGTCATCTATATTCACCTGAGGTCCTTGATAGTGTCTTGCTGTTCCTTCTCATAAACAACCGTTCTCTCTAGCTCCTTGTTTGCCTTTGACTGCTCATCCAGTAATTTAGTATTCAGAGCAACAACTAAGAAAGAGGACAGGACAATTGTACATATAACACATTCGAAAAAAACGAAAGTGAAATTGTTGTCATAAAATTTGTAATTGATTATCACAATCATCATCTATGCATTTTATCACAAAACCAAAAAGAACATACTCTGGACTTTTAGGTCTTGCTCAATTGTAGCTCCTTTTTTAATAGTTTTGTACAGTTTGTGCTGGAGCTGTCCCATCTCCTTTGCACGTTCAGACTCAATCTTATTTATGGTATCTTGAAGGAGAGCAATTTTGTCCCTGGAACTCTTTAGATCTAACTCCAAGTCCTTCACTGCACTCTGGAAGCCCTTATCCGATGCAGAGAGAGAGTGCGTCAAACTCTTGATCTTCTCCTCGAGTTCTTGCTTGCATTGTTTGAGAGATTGCTGCTGAGCTGTGGCTGCCTTGATGCGGCCCTCGCTGACCACCAGGGCCTCCTGTAGGGCCCGATTTCTCTCCTCTCCAGATCTCAGGGTGTCCATCAGAGCTTTAGTTTTCTCTTCTGTGGCCTTCAGTGAATTATTGGCGGATTGCACTTTATCTTCTGACGTGCTAAGCATCTGGCGTAGAGAGTGGACTTTGTCCTCAGCCACCCAATTACAATGTTTGAGAGACGTAACCATCCCCTCCGAGGTCTGGAGACTCTGTTGTAGTGATGTGACCTTCTCTTCTGAGCTCCTCAGACTCTCTTTCAGGGATTTTACCCTTTCCCCTTCAGCCAAGTGTTTCTTTTGGAGAAGCTGGACCTTCTTATCCATTTCACTGATAGTTTGCCTGAGGGACTGAGCATTCCCTTCCCATGATGTTATATCCACTCGCAGTGACTGGTTGATGTCTTGTAAAGCCCTTAGCTCCTGATGCATGTTGCAAACTGTCTTCTCGGACTCCCCCAGCTCCTGTGCGAGAGACATGAGTTTTGTGTCTGAAGCGCGGAGGGTCTTCTGCAGAGTGTGAGCTTTGTCGTTGGCTCCAACCAAGTTGTGTTGCAAGTAGAGGACCTGGCCCTCGTACTCCTTAACTTTCTGCTCCATAGAATACACCTTGGAAAAAGTATGATAACTTTTTTTTCCCGGTTTGCCAAATGAAGAGTACAACATACAAGAATCAAATCTATAAAAAATTGTGTCATACACTAGAAGAAAACTTTAAAATGTGTAAAAGAGAAAACTTGAAGGGGCATTTATTAACAAGCAATTCAGAAACACTGATATATTTAATCAGATTTAAATTTTACCTTGTCCTGGCCCAGCCTAAGACTTTGTTGCAGTGATAACTGTGAACTTTTGCTCCCCTGCTCGGCTGAATGCAGTGACAGGTGTAGGCCCTTCACCACTGCCTGGTGTCTGGATTGGGCATCTCTGAGCTCCATTGTCAGGGCTTGGTTCTCAGAAATCAAGCACATGCGATCGGAAGAGACTAGGTAGGACTGAAGCTCCTCCTGAGGAAGGGCACAGTGGGCATACTAGTATAGTCTGACTATTACTTAAATTTTCTTAGAAGAATGACCAGTTGTCATACAATTTCTCTGTACTTTCTGTATGATTAATCTGAGGTTGTGCCTACCATATTCTTGCTGAAGCCTAACTTGAGCATAAGCTCTTGCAGAGATGGGCTGTGCAGAAGATAAATGTTTCTCTGACCATCAGCCACATTGTTGTAGCTGCTCACAACTTTATTTGCCTCTGCATGTATTTTTTCCAGCATAGGCTGTGAAAACAATAATGAAAAACATCTATGCAAATGAAACATGCTACTACTAGCATTAATATCGTGCCAAATGTATCCGAAGAAACTAACCAGTTTTACTTCACAGTTGCGTTGCCTAGATGCCATACCTTTACTTTAGACTGGAGTAGAGTCTCTAGACCCATGCCATTTGCTTGATCATTTATGTCTATCTCATCATTGAGCTGTCTAATGATCATACTCTGGGTGTCTGGAAGATGAAGATGCAGGTCTCATTTATGTAATAAAAAACACATGTTCATTCTGAATAAGTTATGGTTGGCTGACAAGAAGTCCTACCACTTTGTGACTGGTCCTCCTCACTGAGCCCTCCAGATGCTGGGGATGAACATCTACTAGTGTCTGCATTTGATATTTTGTCTACAGGGACCTGAAAAATAAAGTTATCTCAAATTAAATCAGTAAAAAACAAAAGGAAGGTAAAACCAGACCAAACTTGAAGGTAAAGCAATAGCAAGGTTAGACTTGCTTTAACTGATAATTAGCTATTATTATATTAGTTATTATAATGTTACTATGTTATGCTTGTCACCTTGGCGTCGTCCCATTTGGGACCTCTGAAGTCTCCATTATCCATCGTCGTGACAAATTTAGTAGTGCGACACTACGAAAATTATTTACCTTCTTAAAGTCGAGTCTAGTCTAAAGACTAGCTACAAAACATTCTCATAACAAAAGGCACTTTAGCCCTAAACGTTACCAATGAATGTAGCCGGCTACTCCAAACTAACTACTGATCTGCTATATTGTTTTCAATACATGACAATACATGACTTCGAATGTCGTCAAAACAATGCATATTTCCTAGGAAACGTGATTTTAACTTATTTAATAATATGACAACCATATAATTAGAATGACAGCAATTCTAATTCTATGATTTAAAACAGATGTAACGGCTTAATGAAAAATAATCTTATATCACTGGAGTATTTTGAGATCAGACATTGTATATGTAAAGAGAAATACAAGCAAACAAGGAACCATTAACCTACCTACCTTTTTAAAACAGAAATTCCACTTTTACAACAATTGGGCGCAAATTCATAGACATAGAACTTCTTTATTTTGTTTTCGTTCTCATCTTAAGTCACTCACACACATACAGCCATCTATTTATTCTAATGTATAAATAGATGAATATACACAGATATACATAATACATATTTCCGATATGCATATTCATTTCTAAATCATGCTATGTCTCTGGAAAGGACTCCGTTGCATGGGTGAGGGGGACACGGCGATTTGAAAACACAAGACACAAACACAGCTAAATTGTCGTCAGATCGTCTACTGAATTGCTTGCAAGCTACAGTAGGTAAAACGGACATCTCTTCAGTTACTCATATGGATATATACAAAGAAACAACTACAAAGTCATAGCTGCATCTCATCAAACGTATTGAAGAATATGGTAGGCCTACAGTAAATAATGTGTAGATCGTAACATTTTTTTTTTTGCCAGGAGCAAAAGATAAAACAAACAAAAATAATATTCTCCAATTAAAATGGAAAATATATTTATATATCTTTATATATGTATTTATAATTCTATGTACACATTCTTAGGAGCACAACAGCAAAAAACATTTTAAATAAATACAAGGCTAAAATGAAAAAACATAAATTATATCTTGAATTCTTTCAATAAGGCAATTAATTTAACTTAAAATATACTGTACAAAATATTGCTGATGTGGTCTCTTGATGATATAAACAACAGCAAACTGATTACAACTGGCCACTCTGCACATCATCATAATTAAATGTTTTGTATCCTACAATGTCTGACAATTAACACCTCCCTCTCTCACAGGTATACAAACACACACATCAATCGACTGAAATCAAGATGAAAATCTATATCCTATGATGTTAACTCAGTCACAGAAAAACTACAATAGCACTGTATTCTAATGATGACCACGGTACACTTCACTTTAACAGCACCTGATGATGGTTAAATAAAGTGACTAAGAGGAGCCAAAATAGGGTACTATTCTGATTAACGTAAAACACATTCCTGGACGGGAACCTAAGCAAATGTGTTGGCCTCTAGGACAGTCTTGGGTCTTTCAGTCTTGGGTTGTCTTTACAAGTGGTTTCTTTCAGTCCATTTCTAAACTGCAATTAAGTCAAAATTCTTAATACAGTGACACAAAAAGTACTACCTTGAATGTAAATATTACTGTCTGACATGTTTTTTCTTTTTCTTTTGAATAAACTTTTTTACCCATTGTGTCCCTGTTCAAAGAATGATATGATCAGATTTAATTTAAGTGCTCTGTGAATCACAATTGTTATAAAATGATTTGTTTAGATTTTAGATTTTCTAAACAGTTGCTTTGGAAGACATTGTTCTGATGTCACAATTACATAAGGACCAACAATGTCTCTACTTTATTAGTGTTGGAAGGGAAACAACCTGTTTTGGAGTCTATTCAATGTATAAACAAAACCACACATATAATAATACTCTTGAAAGGAAATGTAGCCAATTCTAATTATATAAACACTAAAGTAAATATCTGTTCCCTCAAACATTGAAAAAATATTTCAGTTTAAGAGGGAAGAAAACAGTTCCCTCTGACAATAATTTTTGATATCTTGTACCCAACTTGACAAAATATGCTCACAGTATGAAAAGGTGACAAATGAAAAAGGAAGTAAAAACAGGCTAAACACAAAAAACATACAATATGAATGAAGATTTGACTACATACAAGTTGTGACCTCTGAAAATGTACTGATGGGAATGTGAAAGTGACGGGTCCACCTGTTGTGCCCAAGCCTCAGGTGTGAATAGAGACACGTACTTCACAAGACTATTAGCTGTGTGTGTGTGTGTGTGCATATTTGTCTGAATGTGTTGTGCAGCCATTTGGCCTTCTGGTGTTTCTCTCACGTGTCTCTTTTGGTTGGCGGGTAAAAGGAGAAGGTCAGATTTCACAGCTGGATCATGGGATCTGGGATCTCTTTCGTTTTTGTATTTGTGTTGGAAATACATGTTTAGACAGGGATCCAGGTGATTGCTGATGTCCAGGCAGCTCGGCCAGCTGGGTCCTCTTCACTGGAACATCAGTGAATCTGTTTCCTCCTTACGAGTGGCAGAGATTTACTGCTGGAACAGAGGTAAGAGGAAAGGGGAAAAATAAAAAAATATAGGCCAGGTAGTCAGCTCACCAACTTCTTTTAAAACAATAACACCTTCAATCCAATATGTTTTCTATCAAATATTTAAATTAAGGGTAGTGTTTGCAATTCATTTGCATTTCATCAATAAAAACTCTTTAGAAAACTCCCTTATAACCTTAATTTGGCAACCTTGAAAATACCAAGTATTTTACTAAAAGCTAATATTATCAAGTCCATTTGATTTAAATCTGGTGTATTGTATAGTTTAGCACACAATAGCAGGAAAGCAATACATGCTTTCCTATATTTTGGCATTTGTGTTCTTAAAGACAATACATAAGGATATGCTTATGTCAGAATATGAACAATAAAATTGTAGTAAAATTGCTTCTTTTGTTTTTTATATGTTTTTCCAGTACTAGGGTTCCTTTATAGTCACTCAAACATACAATACATTGATTAAATACACTTGCTATTTAGATTAAAACATGAATCTATCAGTAACAGCATGCTAGGGACCACAATAATGTGGGTTGACGTTACACTGTACAGTGGTATGGGCCAGAGTCTAACAATAGGGCCTTGTGGGCAATGGTAGTAACACAACATGAGGTGGTGACACGTGCAGAGCCCCTGTGCAGGCAGGGAGGCAGGGAGGCTGTGAGAGGCAGGTGGGCTGTGAGAGGCAGTGGCCACTAAGCAACATGCTGTTGGAGGGATGGATGGATGGATGGCCAAATGCTCCTACTGGCAGTCAGTGAGAATATCAGCCCACACACAGCACAAGCTGGTTTCTTGGCTGTATATCAAGTACTCTAAGACAAGATTAGACAAAATATCTAAATATACATATATTTAAAACATAAAAATAAAATTTTAATTAATCTAACAATAAATTTAACTAACTATTTGATCTAGGATTAGGCTGAATCTTTCTGGGACCAGCCCAGTTCACAAAGCCTGGTTTCCCAGACATAGATAAAGCTTAGGTCATGCTAGTCGTTTCTGTCTCGGTGATACAGGCCTTGAAGGCCGATATTTCAGGCTGTACTTTTCACTTACTGTCTCACTCTCCCCATCCCCATCCCCATCCGGCAGGGTCTTAGTCTCTGAGCCATAGTGCAGAGGGGAGTACACCCAGGTCTTGTCCTCAGGCTGCTTTTACACCCCCACCCCAGCAGAGTGTGCCAGAGGAACGGCACACGGAGAGAAGCAGGGGTAGGAAGGAGAAAAAAAGGGGGCCGGGTAGGTGAGGGGCAAAGAGAGAGAGAGATAGGAAAACAAGACAGGGCAGGAAAAGAAAATTAGAGATGCATAAAAAGGAGGAAATGTTGCTGAGATTCACTAGAGAGTGTGAGTGTAAGAGTAATTTAACAGTAGGAATGTGAAAGTGTCAAAATAGTAGGACAATCCATACAAGATACGTACACACTGGACTACGTTGTTACATGAATGGTTAGTTTATAGCTAGTTGGGCGTGAGTTAGCAAATAACCATGTATGAGCTATCTATCAGAACACAGATAAATACTATCTTAATAATAATCTATAGTAAAAAAAAAAAAGAATCTTCCTATTTTTTAATCAATCATTTATTAATCTACTGAATACCGTCTATAAAAGCCAAGTCTGGCAGAGGATAGAATCTATGCATCAGCCAGGAAGCAGGACAAAGGGGGTTCAGAGAGATGGAAATGATGATGCTCATGGTGGTGGGTATGGGAGGAAAGCCAGGAAGCAAGGACAGCCAACAGAAATTGACATTCAAAGCAGGAAGTTGTTCTGCACTAACAGAGAGGAGTGCTCTCTCCAACGGGTATGTCATCCGTTATCCCGAGTCACTGTATTGTTGTATTTTCAGACCGTTAAGAGACTCAGGTTCTCTAGGGGTAATATACTGTACTTTCTCAGTGTTGTACTGTCTCTTTAAAAACAAAAAAACAGATGCACTAGAGTGCCACAGTGAATAGGCTTGGCAGCACAGTTGTTTGTCGTCAAACACACAGACTTACACACACACACACACACACACACACACACACACACACTCACACAGCGCAAACAGCATCTCCAAGGCATCCTTTCAGGTGGAGAGAGTGTACGCGTGTGTAGGATGGAGGGAGAGAGAGAGAGAGAGAGAGAGAAAGAGAGCGAGAAAAAGGGGGAGAGAGCGAGAAAGAGAGTGGAGGAGATGAGAAGGAGGCTGAACAACTACTTCACGACTCATACTACTACAGCAATACTAATTAAAGCCTGTTCCTACAAAACAAGGAATTTGTAGATCAAAAAAAAATCTATTCACAAAGTTCAGCCTTATGATAACAAGTTGAAGACATCTGGGCTTTCTCAGGTTACATTCAGGGGGAAGACGTTGTGTCTAGGCAACTAGCAGAAGCTCACTAGCTAGTGGACAGTGGGCCGCACTGACTTACAGTACAGCTGGACTGGGCCTTTCTTCTCCGCCGGATGGGGGAGACCACCCAGGTTCTCCCGTCCTCAAACTGTGTGCATACCCAGACAGAGAGAGAGGCGGAGAGGACAGGGACAGGTAGGGGAACATTCAGTGCAGAATGAGGGGTGAATACACTTTGAGAAAAGACTAGCAGGAACGAAGACGAGGAGACCAGGAGAGAGACCCGGAGAGAGCTGCAAAGGTGAGGGCGGCGCTGATTGCTATTTTAAACGCTCTAGAGTGCGCCGTGAGTCAGTGATGACTGCTTCACACTTCTCTCCCTTTCCTCCTCTCGCCTGTCCTCATTGCACAGAGGGGAGGCGTAACGGCTGGGGAACGATGGGGGGGAGGGGGGCAGCGCAACGTACAGCCGAGGAAAGCAGCGCGGTGGAATGGCCAAAACTCCAATGGCATTTGTGTGGAGCGCGTTCCTCGCTGAACGTGAGCCAGAGTGAATGGAGGGCGTACTGTATGTGGACACTGGTCAGTGGCGGACAGATCGATGGATTATTCAGACGGGGGACACTCCGACAGACTTGTGACGTGGGGAGCTCCGCTGGTCGCTCTCCCCCCTCCGTCTCCCACAGCGACCACGCCTTGGCTGACCTCGACAACCACTCCCAAGATCTCCGAAGACTTAACGCCGGCCGCCATGGTCTGTGATGTTGAGCTAACCTTCCGTGAGACCTTCTGCCCGATTTCTACCACGTAGACATTCTAGAGTATTCCATTTGGGTCTTGTCAGTGAGTCCTACCTGTTCCAGCGTTACCTCAAGCTTACCTAAAACCTCATTCATCGTCACTAGAGATGCACCGATCGATCGGCCGCTGACCGGAATTAGCCGATTTTTATGATTGGTGACCGGCCGATCAGTCTTATTTTTTCCGATCCTTGCCGGCCAAATCTACACGCATGCGCCGCACGACGTCTCACGTCGCGAGCAGAGGCAGTCAGGCCTGCACAGCCACACACATGCAACATGTCGTCGGGAATTAGGAAGTAATTGCTATATTATTGCTATATATATGTTATATTGTTCTATTAC
>JAVQIZ010169700.1:0-10000 GCA_036023535.2 Galaxias brevipinnis | reverse complement strand
TGTCCTGAGGTGATCATGAGTGGAACAGTTACATCAATAGAGATTGCGATTCGACAACAAAGCCAGGCAGGTTTGTGGGCTGAGCAGATGTGAGCATCACAGTAAGAATGCATGGAAAATGTACCCACCCATCTAAACACAGCAGGAGACCAAAACAGCAAAGAGAAATCTGTGAAGCATCTAGCCGTTCTGTTTTTATTCAAATAAAATAAAAAACACAACAAACAAACACACACTCATCCATCCACAGAAGAAGAAAGGGAGAGATTAGCAGTGCAAATGGAAGGGGGGTACGGACACACACACACACACACACAGACACACACACACACACACACAGCGAGTGTGTGAACTGTGTTTGAAAGGATGTGGGATGAGTGCACCATTTAGAGGAGCTTTAGAGAGAGAGAGGTGGGGGTGGGAGGGGCAGGGGGCAGGTGAGGCGGGGGCCACGCACTCACCTTTGCCCCAGTGGGGGCGGCTGTACGGAGGCACCAAAGCAGCACAGGTGTGGTGCACCTGGCCAGGTCCCGCCCGTTGGTGTGCCTCTCATCAGCTTTGTAGTCTGGCTGACCTGTCCACTGTGGAGGTCAACGAACCCTCTCCCTCCCATCGACCTCCTAATGGATGGAAAACCCTGTGAAGGGGGTATCGGGAAACAGTAGCCTAAGTTCCACAGCAGGGCATGCCCGGGCCAAGCCCTGTGGAACAACCCAGTAATGCACACTGGTTCATTGAAAGTGGTTCTACTGGTAGACACATTGTTTATTTGAAGGCTTAAAGAGGAAGTGAGGGATTGATTACCTTTTTATTTTGTGTTTGGTGAAAAAGAATACCTAAAAATAATGGTTAAATAAAGGGTATACAACGATACATAATAAAGACAGTTTCACAGACACATGTAGTCATGCTAAATTCCGTCATGGATTTAGGCCAGTATGGATTACCTTAGAGGATCAACTATTGTAGAGGCTGACATTGTCCTACTCACAGCCAAACATATTACATAGCTTCAGTTATTATATTTGAACATTCATTGAATATTTGAATCACTTCTTGCTTCTTCCCAAATAATGTTTTTCTAGAATCTAGTAGTTTTGTTTCTAAGGTGATGGGATCTGCTGAATTCAAACTGGAGAAAACCGTGCAGATGTTTGACCTGCTTTTGAACATAATTACAGCGAGTGATGTCATCTTTCATGGCCCTGACATCATCCTTAGGGGACAGCTGTTTTCTATCACTGACAGCTCTACGAGATAAGTTCAGGACATGATTGTACATGCTGGAGCATGCACTCACAACGTCTTCCTAACGGATGCACACACACACACACACACACAAACACACACATTCACACTCACACATTTACACACACACGCAAACACACACACACTGATGGGAATACTCTCATTTTTTATTGTAGACTTTTGACCAGTTCCTGAAAACAGAGAGCTCAGGTCTTGATTACATCTCAATCAGGAGTGTAGTCGTTAAGACAGATGGTTTCCCCCCTTTCTGACATTAAGCCAATTATGATAGACTGTAAGGGACTTTCCCACTAATTCTAATTTCCCACTGTCTGATGTGTTGAAGGCATTAAACCCTTGGGACTAAAAAAGATGAGATCAAGATTTATCGACATAAATAGCATTAGAAATGTTCAATATATTCATTCATTTATTAAGGTGTCAAGTTTTTATATCTTATTAACATAAAAGATATGGACCAAAATGTTTGCGTTTGGGAAAATGGGATTCATCTGAGTGCCTTATTGCTGCATAGGTAGGGTCTGGGGCTCACATTCCCTGCTCCTCTGATATGGAGACAGCCAATCTGAGTGGTGGGTCTTATTTGTGGTGTGTTGGGGCTATGCAGTGCATAATCAGTTTGGCGACTTATCTTTAATCATCAGATTATTATCTTATGTAAAGGATTATTTCTGTAAGGAAGAAGATCGATTCCCCAACTATGAGAGGGGCAGGCAGGGATTGAGGGAGAGATGGAAAAGAGGGGGTGAGAAAGGAAAGGTCAGGGGAACATGGAGCCGGCAAAGACTGGTTGAACTTGCTTTGCGCCCCTGAGAGCGTGAGAGGTGACCCTCTGAGCTGCAGGTGTTAGTGTGGCAAATAGAGGATTACAGGAAGAAGGGAGGGAGGGAGTGAGGGAGGGAGGGAGGGAGGGAGGGAGAAGGGGAATGAAGTAAAGGGTAGGATATAGAGAACGAAGGAAGAAGAAAAAAGGTAAACTCACAGGTTGAGTTAAAAAATTTGGCTCTCCACTGACACACACACACGCACACACACACACACACATGTGCGCGCGCACACACACACACACACACACACACACTCACAATGCAAAGCCAACGGTCTCAGCCCTGCCCTGTGTGTTGGTTTCAGCGAGGCATGTTCCATAGGTTGTTGGACTTAACCAACACGGGGCTCTCACTAATTGGCTGCTGAAAGATGGACTGACACTCCAGTCTGTGAAACGTATCCCCACACAAACACCAGCTCCCTTTAGAAGCCATGACGGAGAGAAATGAAGCAATGCCTGAACATGAATTAGACTGTGCATTGACAACCCGCTTATGGAATCAGAGAGGGAGGGAGAGGAAGAGGGAGGAAGAGCGTGCGCCATGCACCGTCGCTTCCCTCTCTTTTCCCCTGGGACGATCCTCCACGCCAATAACACACTCTCTGCCTCTGCTGCCGCCGTTGGATACCATACGCTGAGAGTGACATCATGTGTAGATTCCTGGACGTGTCCAATCCGGCTTCCATTCATAGCTCAGTGCAGCCCGCGAGGCCCTGCGCACGTTTGATTTATATCACAAACCAAGGTCTGAAGGACGGCTGGAACCCATATCAAAAATACTACCAGACCTTTTATTATATTTATCACAAGTTGCTGCAATGTGCGTTTGGGTATGTGAAGATTTTCACAACTCTCGTTTTTCATAGGCTACAGGCCAGCAGCTGTACGATGTGGAAATTTGAACAGAGATGGTACAGGCTGAACCAATCAATCCTGGGTACTGTTTGATGAATTAGCCAACACAGGGCACATACATTGGCACTGGGTCTTTCGATCTGCCAGCTAAGTCCCTAGAGTTAATAAAGAAATAGGGAAATATGCATTTAGCTATAAGGCCCAATTTGATTGGAATAATCTTCCTGTATCTATCCGCTCCTTAACCTCTTTCTGTTTGTTCAAAAATGCTCTTCTAAAACATCTGGAAAATATATGCATCTGTGAATAACCATTATTGTTATGTTTGTAGTTAAATTTACTCTCTGTTGACACAAAACAAGTACTTTTTCTGCAATTGTGTAATACTGTAATAATGCCTGTTCTAAAGTTTGTGAATGAGGGTTTGGGCAGAATTTTGAGAGCTTTGTGTGTGTTTGTGTGTGGAAGTGTGGAAGAATGTATTGTCTTGTATTGTCTGTTATAGGTTTTCTCTTCTGTATGTGTATGTACTGCTGTACATTTGTGAGAAGTTGAGGACCCCCTCGAAAACGAGATGATTCATCTCAAGGGGTTAATCCTCGTAATAAAATACATGTCAAGTGTATCGAGTAAGTCTAGCTTTGACAGGGTCTGTAGAAAAGTCGTGCGTCTTAGGAACACAAATATCACATGACCACAACAATCGTCCCCCATTGGCCTGTTCAAAACAGACAAAGAGGCATGTTCAGTCAAACAGGTTTTTAAAGGGGAACGTTACACAACTCCAAGGACCATGGGGAAGGGGGGGAAGGGGGGGGGGTTGTCAAACAACATTGTCTTGCTTCAGGATGTGGGCTGTCATCACTTTTCCTCATTGTTCTCTCTTCCTGGTCCCCCGATCCCTTCTCTCTCTCTACACCCACACCCCTTCATCCTTTCTTCTTATCTGCCTTTCCGCTCAGCTCTTTGTATCACAAAGACATTTCCCAATCGTTTTTTGTGTTGAGCGTTTCTTTGTTTGTTTGTTTTTTTCAATGGCCGCGAGGTGTCGTTTGTGTAAACCTTTCCCTTTACGGATGAGAAACATCTTCTGGTGTTGTTCTGAGAATAACACGTAATACGAAAGTAGAGTGCAAACTCAATCTTTCGTTCTGGCACCGTATGGTTGCCGGCTCGTTTGCCTTGTTGAGAACACAAACACGTTGCAGTCATCGTCAGTGTTTCCAAAACACTTCAGAGGCAGAATAACAACTCTACACCAGTAGCCTATAGATCACCTCACCTCTTTCCCTCTCCCTCTATAGCCCTCTGTCACGGCTTCCCCTTGGGGCATGGCGTGACAGTGTGAACCCAGGAAAGAGTTAGGGTTAGGGTTAGAGGGTTTGAGTGGAGGTGAAGAAAGCCTGAGCTTCTAGCGGAGGCATTGAGGAGGAGGAGGATGAGGAGGAAGAGGAGGAGGAGGAGGAGGAGGCCTCCGGTGGATCAGATAGCCCCTTAGCCACTGGAGGCCACTCAGATTCTTTCCGTCGGACACGACTCGGCCTGTTCACACTCTTGACCTTTGACCCCTTCCCACCCTACAGGCCAACCCCCCCCCCCCCCCACCCACATCTTCTACCTTTCCTCTCTTTCTCCACTCCTATCACTTACAGTTACACATATGGCTCCTCTTCTTCATTTTACCTATAGCGCCTTCCTCTCTCTACCTCCCTTTCAGAAGCCATGTTCTCCCCTAGCCCAATCTCCACTTTGAACCCTCTGCAACTAACACCTTGTTTCCAGGGTAACCAGGCAGGCTGGCTGTCCTTCGGTTTCGACAAACAAGTGTCAAGTGTTGACTCAGGCCAAGTTTAGTGCAATCCAAAGTGTTGCTATACAGGATACTTTGTGTCACATGCACAAAAGACACACACACACACACACACACACATGCACAGACACACACACACACAAACACACACTGTACAAACACTGACTGGGTGTCGAGTGAATGGAAAGATGACCTAAGTTGTTGCTATGTAAGAAGTTCCTTTATATAGGAGCATATTGTTGTGTCTCGATTAGAGTGACGCTGAGAAACTGTTAGACCTTCAAACCTTTTGGAAACAAAGACACGCACATTCAGAGCATTTTTCTTTTTCTTTTTTTGTTTGTTTATTTATAATAAGGAATCCTTTGCAGAGGAACTTACAGAAACCACAAGAGAGCATTTTACAAAAGAGGGGCTCTATAAATGGTTGTGGCCCTATATTTGCATCACTTTTCCTGTCATTTGGGAACACAATAGTTATCCTGGAAAGTTTTTCTCTCTGAGTTCTATTTTAGAATGTTCTGTAACAACAGCTTACATAGATGGTGCATGAGTAAGGCTGTCATGATCATGACGATTCATCCTCCTTCAAATAATTGCGATTAACGATTTATTTGTCATAGTGTTCTTTTTAAGTTAAATTTTAAGTTACTTTTATAGTGTAAACCCATAGTTAAATAATATACACATGTGCCTTGTAAAGAAGAAAAGGAATTTATGAAATATACAAATAAAATGGCAGATTCTGCAGGTAGAAGTCAGAGTACCGCTCCATTATAGTTGCCATCCTGCTCCACATCAAAACGTCCAGTCAAAATTACTCTGTACTTGTACAAAACTAAGAATTCCAAAATGTAAATCCAGTATATATGTATATATATATATATATAAAAAGCATAATGTTTGTTAGTTGATGTTTAATAATACGACACCTTTGTGTGTTGTTGTGTTGTTGATCCCCATTCTCACTTTTCACCAGTAACTTAAGTCACTAAATATAACATCAACAGCATTCTATAAAACCCATATGAATCGGTCTATCCTCTTTCTCTCTGAACATTCAGAAGACCAAGCCACGACTTTGAAGCATAGTTTTAGTAGTTATATGTCCATTTCAAAGCCTATATGATGGTCTGTGTTTGGAGAGTGTAATTTTGCTCTGGTCTGTATGTAGCCATGGGGGGTGCCGTCGGTGCTGCAGTCACAGGCTGCTTGGAGAGAGCAGAGAACACAGAGGCAGCAAAGCAGAGTGGACCAGACTGAATGCCCTGGCGTGGAGTGTAGCCACAAACAGGACTTACACAAGCGCTGCAGTGTACGCCCCCTCAGGTTCAGCTCGGCGGAGCTATGTTCTCTGCTTGTCCCCGTCTCTCACTGTCCCTCTCCCACTCACAGAGCTACTGTTCTCTGCTTGTCCCCGTCTCTCACTGTCCCTCCCCCACTCACAGAGCTACTGTTCTCTGCTTGTCCCCGTCTCTCCCTGTCCCTCTCCCACTCACAGAGCTACTGTTCTCTCCTGGGACAGCTTTGAGTTGAATGTTTTCAAAGCTTCTGCTGAGCTCTTGGCAGACATACATCTATGGACTAGGTCATAACTTGGGAGGATTTACGCCTTTTGGAATGTATTTGGGTTTTGTATAACATGCATTTTTATGTATAGTCTCAGGCTCGTCGAATAGGACCCTACTTTTCACAATGAACAGTTTAACTCAAACAATCATCTATCACCCCACTCCTCCTCCTCCTCCTCCTCATCCTCCTCTTCCTCCTCACACAGTTGTATTGTTTAATGTTATGCCTGGAACGTCCTTCCTCCAGTCGGCAAACACATGCTCCTGGTATATGTTCAGTACAAAGGAACATAAAGGGGATTCTGAAATCTATTACCCTTACCTCACCTCCTTTCATCTTAAAAACAGCATGCCCTCGGTTTTATAAGGAGGGACTCTCCGTGAAAAGTCATTCTGTATACAGTACAGCCTTGTTGTTTATTGGGAAGAAAGGCCAAACACACGAGCTCACCGCTCACCTGCACTCGTTTCATAGACTCAGTCACTAGTGTTGGCGCTAGTGGTGTGTGTTAGTGTCTGTGATTACCCCGTGACTGTTCACAGGGGGAAAATGACTCATTGTTTGGTGTATACACCTCATCAGGATCCTGTGATCCTGGAGGGTTGTCTACATTATATCCTAGTGGAGCTGGGAAGGGGGGTTCCCCTTAAGGCCTCACACAGACAGCCCTCCCGCCTCGGAGGTGGGAAGTGAAGCGTCTGGAGTAAGGACATGAAACAGAGTTTGGATTAGGAGTGGGACCACTCTCCACCCTCGTCCCCCTTTTATCCACTACACTCGTCTTCCTCTGTCATTACTCTTCTGACGTGTGTGGATGAGAACACACAGAGGGAGGGTCCCACAGCACACACACGCGCGCACACACACGCACACACACACACACACACACACACACACACACACACATACACAGACACACACGCACACATAAACACATACACACACACACACATAAACACACACATGTACACATTTGCACACACACACACACGCACCCATATACACACACACACATACACATGCACACATTCACACGCAAACACACGTAAATTGACACATTTCCGTATTTTATTATTATTTAACACCCTGAACTGCTGTCCTGTGACAGACTCATCATCCAAGGTCAAAGCTCGCTAGGCCAAACTCCAGCACCCACCCTCCCCATCTGTCCCCCCATAACAAAGTGAACACACCCTGTGTTTTTGTCTCGGCAGACCAAACAGAAAGCCCACCTCATCGGATGACGACCAGACAAAGCAGACGAGACGACAGGAGCAGAGAGGAAGCGTCACAATAGGTATAGTGAGAGATCTACAAAAGGACACGCATGAAACACCTAAAGAGGAGAACGAAGAACCCCCCCCCCCCTTCCTCCTCCTCCTCCTCCTCCCTCTTGGCAACCCTTCTCTCTCTCTCCTCAGACTTCTTTTCTTGTAACCCACCTTAAGAAAACATCCGTGCCCCCACACGACGCACTTCCCTGAGTCTTTAATCTGAGTGAAAAGAGCTTTTAACAAGGTTGGGGAGGGGACGAGTGAGGTGGTGGTGGTTGGGGGGAGGGGGTGGTGGGGGGTGGGGTGGGGTGGGGGGGGTCTGTTTGGCCAGAACAAAGACAGGGAGGTGGAACTATAGGAGAGATAGTGGCAGGCAGAGAGGAAGGCTCTGTAATTTATCACCTGTTGCCCTTGGGCGGCCCTCCACTCATTCAGTGTTGAAAGTGTGTCTGTTTGTGTGTTTGGGTGTTTTGTGTATGTATGTGAGTCTGTGTGTGCGTGTGTGTGTGTGTGTTTGTGGGTTTTGGGTGCGTACGTGAGTCTGTGTGTGTGTGTGTGTGTTTGTGTGTGTGTGTGTGTGTGTGTGTCTCATGGAAAGGTGTTGAATGGAAATGGAGAGTAGACACACATTCCTTATCAAAACTACAAAAGGACCCCGCTTTGTTCCAAAGATAAAGAATAATTCTCATGAGGAGCCACAAAAACATTTACTCAATCAAATTGTCCACCTTTTCCTGTTGGAATTTTCTTGCAATGGTCAGACAACCAAATGATTTCATACATGTTTCAATACGTTGTACTCACGTACGTTAATTCCTGCATTCCTACCTGTTGTACTGTGCCCTATCGTTTCCTATCCAATTCCGATGTACACGTTTTTTGCCTCAATGCTTTTACGCTAACAAAAGGCTTCTGCATTTTCAGCCTGGTCCAAGTCTCCCATCTTGTGGCCAGTTGCTGTAACTTGTTTTGTATATTAGCTGTCACACCCGTGATTCCGAGTCCTGTTACTGCGTCATCACGTCTTGACGTTGTGGTGGTAAGCCGGAGCTAAGAAGGAAACGGTGTTCGAAGATATAAACACCTTAAAATAGGTGTAATTATTTGCACGAATACTACACATACAACAAAGAGAAACCAACCAATTTCTACATTGCTTCGTCTTTTGTTGCTACAGTCGACATGTCTGAGACATACGGTATGTGACAATGTTTTACAGCTAAAGCTCAGCCTTAATACATATGTTTACATCCACACCAATGTTCAGAACATGACACAATCTTGGTAATGTAGCGTTATTCCACATATAAGGGCCCTTCGTAATCGAACTCTTACACAAACATAATTCCGGAAAACCATAACATTTTCTTAGTATTCATATAAACATGCGCAGGATGCGCGAAAATGGTAGCAGCTGTACGCTCGAGTGTACTAGTTTTTTAAGGCACATGCTAACGTTACCTATTTTACATGATTATTCCAAGCAAGAATAAGGCATATTTGGAATAAATCAAAAGCAATATGGCGTTGACATGAGTCACCTCATAATCTAACCAGGATGTTTTCGTTTGTGGTTCGCATTGCTAGCTAGCTAAGCATAAGAACATCCCCATGTAGTCCACTCAGCTTTCTGCACACTAGAAGTGAATGTTACTTATTCTTGCATAGAAATCTTGGTTGCAGTGTGTTGAAAAATTGTAAGAGATTGGCTCGGTTTGATTAATGTCATCATTAGATTGTGCTGCAGCTATTCCAACCAACAGCTGTTGCATAGCCCAGCGTTTCAGAGTTCATAAATTTTACCTGGGCGAGATATCTATTGGCCTGAAACAAAATGGTTGTGGAAAAACCTTCAGGTGAATTAATAACATTCCATATAGCTATGCCTGCTGGTTAACTTGTTCTGATACCTACCTCGCCTAGACTAGATCAAGGAATTGACCTACAACTGTTTTAATCCATGTTTTGTTTTTGTCCAGAGAGTCCAGTTTAGTAATCAGACAAAATCTTAAACTGATCCAAAATAAACAAAGTTTGTGGTGAGTGCCTGTACAGTTGGTTGATCCTTGAAACGTAGCAGAACAAGTTTAACAACTTGTACTCTAGCTTAAATCTTTTATTTATTCACTTGAACCGTGCACCAGCCATTTTGTTATCAAATAGGGGATGTTACCCCCTGCTCCAAACAGCAGTAAAGCAGGAGTAGGGAATACCAGCTAGCAGTGAACTATTATGTGAAAGAGTATTAAGATAGAGCCCTGAGATGTGATAGGATGTTTACTAATGTCTGAAACAGACAGCTGGGTATGCCTATACTCTATTATCCCTCTGGCAACTCTTAGAAACACAAGCACTTGTTTTTGTCCTTAGTCATGAGTATAACGATTTATT
>JAVQIZ010169691.1:0-33196 GCA_036023535.2 Galaxias brevipinnis | reverse complement strand
ATCAGACCAGGGGTGGCTGGCGTCAATTCACCCACTCAGGGCACGACTGTGGGCAATACCATGGTCCGAACACCCGTCATGGCCCAACAAGGTATTTGTCGCGCAGAACTCCTTTTCATACAACTGTGATTAAAGCGTTATTTAGCACGGCATTGCCTGTTGTGGTATGTGATTATTATATTATGTGATTATTCATGCGCCTTGTGGTTAAATAGTCTTAGAAGGAGCAGCCTCCTTTTTTTTTTGGGTTCATCTATCAAATCTCTTTTCTTCTCTTTTTCCCTCCAGCCCAGCCCGTGTCCAGTGCTAGCCCCGTCCAGACCGGTGCAGGCCCTCGGGCGTTGGGTGCTGCCCAGTCCCCCCGAGCGGCCGCCCCTGCCTCCAGCCAGACTCCTGCCGCCCCGCCCCCCTCCTCACAGAGCAGCATGCCACAACAGGGCCAGGTCAAACTCACCATGGCCCAGCTCTCCCAGCTAACGCAAGGGGCTCAGGTCAGGAGCATGACGTTGCCTTCCCCACACACACACACACACACACACACACACTTACTCCCTCATCACTCTTTTCTTTTCGTATCTAATCTGTCTAGTGTACACATTTCCTCTAGTCACAGTTTATTTAACATATGCTTTGCTCTTAATAAAATATTTGTGTGTGTGTGTTTCAGGGTGGGAGCCAAGGCCTGACAGTGGTGATCCAAGGTCAGGGCCAGACTCAGGGGCAGCTGCAGATTCTTCCCCAGGGAGTGACTGTCGCCCCTGGGCCGGGCCAGCAGCTCATGCAGGCTGCGATGCCCAACGGCCAGGTGCAGCGCTTCCTCTTCACCCCCATGCCACAGTCATCAGCAACGACTGCAGCTCCTGTCGCCACTACCAGCTCCCCAGCAACTCCTGCTTCTGCCCACGTTGCAGCTCTTGCTCCAGCACAGGTCTCTGCCCCTCCTAAAGTTGCAGCTCAAGCCCCTCCTCCAGAGCAGGTCTCCGCCCCTCCCCAAGTTGCAGCTCCAGGCTCTGACCAACCTGATGCCCCGACCCAAGTTGCACGTACGGCTACTGCACAGGCTGTGGCCCCTGGGCTAGTTGCACCACCTGCCCCGATTACAACCCCAGCTGTTGCAGCCCCAGGTCAAGTCAGAGCTTCTGCGCCATCACCTGCCCAGCCGTCAACCCCAACGCAAGTTGTGGCCCCGCCCCCTGTCCCAGTCCCAGTTTCTGCCTCTTTCTCAGTCCCAGTTCCTGTCCCAGTCCCAGCTTCTGCCTATGCCCCTGCCCCAGTTCCAGTCGCTACCTCAGTCCCAGTCCCAGTCGCTGCCCCCGTCCCAGTCCCAGTTGCTGCCCCCGTCCCAGTCCCAGTTGCTGCCCCAGTCCCAGTCCCAGTCCCAGTTTCCGTCCCAGTTGCTACCCCAGTCCCAGTGGCTGCCCCTGTCCCAGTCCCAGTCGCTGCCCCTGTCCCAGTCCCAGTTTCCGTCCCAGTTTCTGCCTCTTTCTCTGTCCCGGTTTCTGTCCCAGTCCAAGCTTCTGCCTATGCCCCTACCCCATTCCCAGGTTTTACCCCTACCCCAGTTTCTGCCCATACCCCTATTCCAGTCCCAGTTTCTGCACACAGCCCAATTTATGCGCCTGCTGTGACGGTTCGTGCTACAGTCACCCCAGTCTCAGCCACCTCCACAACACCATCAATCCCAGGTATGTAATCTAAAGGGATGCCACCAGAACACCAACATTTAACACTTCCTTCGGCAACAACTTTTTTTTTTTTCTGTAAATAAATCATGTTCATGTTTTCGTTTTGTTTTGTTTTTGTTTGCAGCTCTGTTCGAGCAGAGAGCCACACGGCCGCAGATCCAGACCCCCGTCCCGCCTCAACCCCCAGCGTCTATTCAGCCAGTTCAACATGTTGCCTCTCCCCTTCAACTCCCAGCTCTGGGCCGTTCATCAGCACCAGCTCTGGGCCGTTCATCAGCACCAGCAGCAGTTTCTATTTATGCTCCCATTTCTACCGCGCCATCTGCTTCTGTCTCTGCGGCTCCCTCCACCCATCTGCCTGCCCCTGCTCTATCCTCTTGCATCATACCGGTGTCCTCCCCGATGTCTTCCCCTGTGTTTTCCCCCGTCTCTGCCACTCTCCCTACTCTCTTCGTCCCTGCCGCTTTGTCTGCGTCAGTGGCTGCTTCCTGCCCGGCCTCTGCGCCCGCGTCCGCCCCCGTATCTGCAGCAGTCTTGGCCCAAGCGCCTGTTCTTTCGCCCCCTGCCTCCGTTCCACTGCCGGCGTCTACGCAATCCTCTGTCAGCCCTCTGAGTCAGGCAGCCCACACAGCCCTTCAGTCGCCCACAAGGTTACCCCTGCAGCACGTGGCTCAGCTCCCAGCCTCGCCGATGAAGGTTCATATGCAATCCTTCCCTGTCGCAGCTGTTGTGACTCAGACGGCCGTGAGAACCACGCAACCCCAAGCTCAGCTCCAGACACACCAGTTACAGCCCCAGTTCCAGTCCCAGTTGCAGCCCCAGTTCCAGACCCAACTTCAGATTCAACCCCAGGTGCAGGTGCAGCAGCCCCCACATGTTCAGCCCCAGTCCCAGCTTCCAGTGCAAGTACAAACCCAGCTACATCCCCGGGTCCAAGTCCAATTTCAGCCTCAGGCCCAGCAACAGGCCCAATTACAAGTTCAGCCCCAAGCCCAGCTACAGGTTAATTTCCAGTCTCCGCCTCCATCCCAACTTCCAGGCCAACTCCAGTCTCATGCACAGCCTCAGTTACAGGTTCAATTCAAGCCTCAGACTCAACTGCAGCCTCAGACTCCGGTCCGCCTCCAGCCCCAGGTTCAAACTCAACTGCAGCCTCAGACTCCGGTTCGCCTCCAACCCCAGCCACTGCAAGGACAACTCCAGCCTCAAGCTCAATTGCAGGTTCAATTCAAGCCTCAGGCCCAGGCCCAGCCTCATATCCAGTCCCAATCCCCTCAAGTTCAGTTCCAAGCTCAGCCCACGGTCCAGTTGCTCCAAAGCCAAGCCTCAGGACTGCAGGTCAAGATGCAGTCGTTCCCCGTGTCTGCCATTGTGACTCAGACCACAGTGAGACCCACCCAGCAGCAAGCTCGTCTCCACAATCAAGTCCAGCCTCAAACGCAGCTCCAGACAACGCAGGTCTTGCCTCAAGGCCAGCTCCAGAACCAGGTCCAACTCCAGCCCCAATTGCAGGTCCAAGCACAGCCCCAACTACAGGTCCAGCCCCAAATACAAGTACAAGCCCAACTCCGACACCAACTCATTACCGTGCCGGGTCTCCAACAACCGGTCCAAGTCCTCTCGGCCCTCCCACCCCACGTCGCAGCCCAGATCCAAGCCCAGGTGCAGGCTCAGGTCCAGGCCCAACAGCAGCAGGGAGGAGGGGTGCCCCAGCAGATCAAGCTGCAGCTGCCCATCCAGATTCAGCAGGCAGGGGGAGGAGGCCCGGTGCAGGCTCACCAGATCCAGAATGTGGTGACCATCCAGGCTCCGATAGTGCAGGAGCAGCTCCAGAAGATCCAGCAGCAGCAGCAGCAGCAGCAGCAGCATCACCAACAACAACAACAACAGCAGCAGCAGCAGCAGCATCAACAACAGCAGCAGCATCAACAACAGCAGCAGCATCAACAACAGCAGCAGCAGCAGCAGCAGCAGCAGCAGCAACAGCAGCAGCATCAACAGCAGCAGCATCAACAGCAGCAGCATCAGCAGCAGCAGCAACACCAGCAGCAGCAGCATCAACAACAGCAGCAGCAGCAGCATCAACAACAACAACAACAGCAGCAGCAGCAGCAGCAACAGAAGAAAAAAGAGGTCAGGAGAGAGAAACTCCTGCAGACCGTCAGCCCTGGAGACGGCCACCAGAAACAGGTGAGCTCCACACATTAATGGTACATTGGTTGTGGATGTAATGCCATGTTATCAGTCTGACTGTCACATTGGGAAATTCAGTTTGATACAATTCAGAGATTTCGAAAGCGATTTGTTTTCTAAAATAAGTGGTTTATTGATTAACAATTTATGGTACATCAGACTTTTCCAATGGACCACCAGAAGCACAGGAAGACCATGAGCCCGGAAGAGCGAGAGGACAACCAGAGGTATGCCTGAAAGTATTCCTAACCTTCTAACCCGTCCTACTCAGTCGGTCCTGCACCGTCGACAACAGTCCTGACCCTTTCCTCTCCCCTGTGCAGAATGATCGTGTGCAATCAGGTGATGAAGTGCATCCTGGACAAGATCGACAAGGACGAGAAGCAGGCGGCCAAGAAGAAGAAAAAGGACGAAGTGGTGGAGCAGAAACGCACCAAGCAGAACGCCAGCAAGCTCACGGCGCTGCTCTACAAGCACAGGGAGCACCTCAAAGCAGAGATCCTGAAGAAAAGAGCCCTCTTAGACAAGGAGCTTCAGCTGGAAGTCCAAGTATTAAAAACTTTAAATACTTGTTAGAAAATGTTCTGCGTTCAATAGGATGGATGAGGACAAAGTTGTTTTATTAAAGCGCAATTTCATTTGTTTTTAAATATAAAATGCGTGTTTCATGGGTGTGTCTGCTTTGAGATGGCCACCTTCTCATGGCTTTATTTATTTTTTGCTTCCTTGCTGTGTCTCAGGAGGAGCTGAGGAGAGACATCAGCAGGCTCCGCAAGGAGAAGGAGAAGGCCAAAGCCGCCATCGTCCAGGCGGCTGCTGCTACAGCCGCTTCTGCTGGGGGCCAGACAGCCTCCCGCCCTTCCCAGTCCTCTCAGCCCCACTCGCATTCCTCTCACGCTCGTTCCTCCCACTCCTCCCATTCCTCCCACTCCTCCCATTCCTCGCATGCGATGACCTCGTCCTCGTCGTCACACAAGCGCAAGAGGGAGGAGGACAGAGAAAAGGACAGGAGCAGGGATAGGGATAAGGCCAGGGAAAAAGAGTGCGACAGAGATGGGGACAAAGACCGGGATAGACACCGCGACCGAGAGAAAGAGCGAAACAGAGAAAGGGACAGGCATAAGGACAGGGACTCCACCTCCAGCAAACACAAGAAGAAGAAGATGATGTCCATTACCTCAAAGGAGCACAGGAAGGAAACCAAGCTGTACTGCATATGTAAAACGCCCTACGACGAATCCAAGTAAGACACTCAAGCATCGCTTGAACCAAAATCGAATCCGCTCTAGACAACAGGAACTTGGTCGTCTCCGTGTCGACGTGACCACCAAATAAGCGTTGATGTTTTCTTGTTACTTTAGGTTCTACATAGGTTGTGACCTGTGTTCCAACTGGTTCCACGGTGCTTGTGTGGGCATCTCGGAGAAGGAGGCCAAGAAGCTGGAGGACTTTGTCTGTGCCGACTGTAAGCGAGGGCAAGAGGCCCCCGCTGAGGAGCTCTACTGCATCTGCCGGACGCCATACGACGAATCGCAGTATGGCTCATTCCATTTTTCTGAGATGTATTATACCGTAAAAGGACCTTTTAGAGTGTTGAACTCTGGAATTATAATATACCCTTCTTGGTTGATAACGCACAACACCTGAATTGGTTGGTGAAGAGTTTGGGACTGTTTCTGAGTTTTACAAGGAGTGTTTGATCGCGCTTTGGGTTTTCCTTTTAGGTTTTACATTGGCTGTGACCGTTGTCAGAACTGGTACCACGGGCGCTGCGTGGGCATCCTGCAGAGCGAGGCCATCCACATTGACGTGTACGTCTGCCCGCAGTGCCAGTCCACCGAAGACGCCATGACTGTCCTCACACCGCTCACCGACAAGGATTACGACGGGTTGAAAAAGATACTGCGTTGTTTACAGGTATGAACGGTCTCTCGGGCAGTCCGTCAAACCGGACCAAGTTTCTTTTCTGCAATTGAAAATCCGTCCACTCCCTAAGTAGTGGTTAACAAGTCTCTTATCAATAGGCTCACAAAATGGCGTGGCCCTTCCTTGAACCAGTCGATCCAAACGATGCTCCCGATTACTATGGCGTGATCAAGGAGCCAATGGGTAAGAGGTTCATGTAATGTCAGTCGAAATTAGGCAAGCAGTGCATCTGAGAATGTGTCATCAGGTAATATCACCCTCAACAAATAACTGTACAAGCAACCTAGTTCTAGTGCTTCTTTTCTGATGACGATCACTGCTAGATTTGTGTACATTTCCTTATAAAGTTGATTTTAGCTGTCATTCAGCAATCCCTCTGTCATGTTTTCACTTCTTCTAAGACCTGTCTACAATGGAAGATCGATTGCAGAAAAGGTATTACAGCAAACTCACGGAGTTTGTGGCAGACGTGACCAAAGTCTTTGACAACTGCCGCTTCTACAATCCCAACGACTCGCCCTTCTTTCAGTGCGCTGAAGTGCTGGAAGCATTCTTTGTGCAAAAACTCAAAGGTTTTAAAGCTAGCAGGTAAGATGTGTTTCCCACACTGTAAAAAGTCATTGGAGACTCCTTCTGTCACACTTCTCTGCTTGTCTCTTCACTAAATGGTACTGTGTAAGAGAACATTTGACTTCATAAAATCTCTTGGCAGAGATGTTTCATGTCATCCTTTCTATTGCATCATGTTGATGTCATATTTTTTTAATGAATATCTGTGTTCATGCTGTTATGCTTGTGAATGGCTGTAATAGTAGTTGTAGTAGTAGTAGTAGTAGTAGGCTGGCCTATGCTGTAGCCTGATCTGCATGAGGTCTTAGAGAAGCTGAACTTACTAAAACCAATAGAGCTGACTAGAGCTAAGACATCTTCTGATGTTACAGCTGCTTGTGATATGAGCCTAGTTCATCTGTGTTTCACATCTGTATCACAAATCTTGCATTTGTGACTTCTTTTTTTTTAACCTGTCCTGTGTTGCATGCATTTGATTTATACCACCCTCGTTCTCTCTTTCTTGCAGATTGACTTAAATCTACCATAAAAGCTGGAGCTGGATGCTGGGGTCTCTAGTTGTGAAAATCATTGAAACGTGCTGTTTTATAAACAGCAGTAATTCTATGTTAAAACGTATTAAGATAATTAAGCACGCTTAAGTGCATTCAGAGAAGCAAATTCTATGCAGTCAATTTGAAAGCTGTATGTTGACTCCAAAGAGGCCTTGACTATCGAAACTGTTGTTCACAAAATGGCTGTCGTGTTTTCAAGCACGAAAACAGTTATCAAGGGATGTGCTTTTTCAGTTTGTTCTTTTCAACTAATCTGTTGATCTCAAGTGATGAGTAAGATGGCATCAATAGCAGAAAACAAGCACTTCATTGCTGTTCTCAGCTGACAAAGAGATCATTGTTAAAGACACCTGATGTATATATTTAAGACCTATTTAACAACATTTTACTTCCCATTGGCCTTGTTTCTTCCTTTTAGAAATCATAATCTACACAATTTGCATAAATTTACCTTTTTAATAGGACACCTAACTAAAAGATGGATTTAATGTTTTGATTTGGATGTGTTAACTTATTTTAAGTTCTCTAGCAAGACCAAGAATACAATTATTTTCTCAGATTATTTTTGTGGTGAAGATAGCTGTGATCTGGAAAATTGCTGCATAAGATTCAAGGCCATTGAAGGGGACCCTATTTCTCATCGTATAAAGTTACCTCAGAGTATAGTTTGGAGTCACTGTCTGTGTCAAAAGCATTCTCGCTAATTAATGTCAACTTGGTTGCACTAAACCCCCAGCATCCATGTTTGTGTTTTGTTGTTCAAATCACTGTCTTTGAAATGTTATAAGATAATAAATAAGGGTTATAATAATAGATCTTCAACTTTCCTCACTTTCTACATTCTGTAGGTCTCATAACAACAAACTACAGTCTTCAGGCTCGTAATACCAAACATATTGCTCAAAAATGCACTTGCCAAGATTAGATTTGATTTCTTAACAAAACTTACACCGTGGACTTTGTTTCGACACTACCCCGTCTCTCCATTGAAGTACCAAACCTAAGGATTGCCCTCCCACAGTTACAGCTGCATTACTCTCCTTGGAAATATCAGTGGGAGCTGCTGCACAGTTCTGCCCCAACCTAGAACCTGTTTTGCGGGCCTGTGAAACTAAACGTGTGGGATTTTACAAGGTTTACCTCGGAGAAAAGACTCTACAGAGCTCTCACATTTCCATGCACTTCCTTTTAATTTGATTCCCATAGTCTTTTTTTTTTGTCGCCTGTTATAAAGCTATGCCACGATCATGGTCACCACACCCAATGGATGATGGAAAAAAAAAAAACTAAATAACATTTGGATACTTTGCTGAGTTTTATTTGGCATTTTTGTTTTTGTTTTATGTCTAATAGTAGATATCAGTGGTATTGGTATTGCTCCCCTTTCGATGAATTCTTAAGTTGACATGGCATGAAAGAATGGAATTTGAGGAAGACCTGTTGTAATTTTTATATAGAAGGTTGTCAGGACATAAACAGATCATTTCAGCTGTTCTAAAAAGTAATAAGTTATTGTATGATGGTCCTGCAGTGATGACAGAGTTCGGTAAAAACACAATATGTATTAAGGTATCCTGGCCTGTTTGTAAAACGTGTCAGAATTTAAATTAATTTCTTTTTTTTGTATTACAACTGAAGAGGTTGATGTATAATAAACATAATAAATGGAGAAGACTGAGCTCTGTTTCGCTAAAAAACATGTTTGTTTTTTTAATTGTTAGTATTTATCCCCCCCATTATCTTCAGATTGATTAACATCCTTTGTCCTAGTGGTCATGACCCCTGCAATTTAAACCTCCAGAAAATGATTGAAATTGTTTACCAAGTATATGTGTCAGATACCTTATGTCTCTTTGTGGACTATATACTAACACATACCCCCCCAGCCCCATTATACAATATTAAAATGATTGTATGAATTATGTTTTCTCCTCCCGAATGTGTTATGCTATAGAAGTTTTTCCCGTACTACATGCACGGTTATGTTAGGTTAGGGCTCTAAACCACAGGGAAGTGGTTTTTTTTGTTTGTTTTTTTAACGGTCACTCAAATATCAGCCAGGACAACGATTAGGAGGGTTAAATTGACAGTGTAATATTTTTTAAATCCGCATTGATTATCATTCTTGAAACACTACCAAGTTCAGCAGATCGCAATAAAGTTGGCAAATCAAAACTAGGAAATAGATCATAGATACATATGATCCAGACAGCATGTTGGCACTGGCAGCAGGCCTACACCGTGACCTGAGTGGAAACGTGATTTCTCGTTACTATCCCTAGCCAGTAACATAACTCGACTAATGAATGTTAATGAGCAATGGGCGTAAGCTAGCTTTCACCACTGAAAACGGCACGTGAGTTGGAAGGGCACAAAGAGGCACCCTAGAATAATCTATAAAAAATATAATTATTTTTGTGTGTATGTTCAAATATTTTCAATGTGCCATATAGACTCCAAGGAATCGCACACAAATGTATGATTGTATAGGCCTACATTATGGTCCTTTAAACTTGGAATAGTCGAATTGAAGTCAAATAACGTGTACTAGCCTCACATGTTACACTATTGCAAACTTCCTTTTTATATACAAAATTTGCTATTCATTATGGCTATTCTTTTTTTGGGATTATGGCTATTCGACGTATACGATTGGGAAATGACTGTCTATGCTTGTACATGACATGTTGCAACATTTTGGTTACCTATAGAGATAGAACTTGGAAGTTTAATATAGGCTATGATGAGTCTAGCCCTTTAGAAAACTACTTTATAATCAGAGGACATATACTACACTGATACATAATGAAATCGTGCGTAACTCCACTGCTGTGTTCGGAATCGCCTACAGTGCTGATTCTGAGCCTACTATAACACTTAATTTTAGTAAGGACGCATAGTAAATAGTAGGCGGTTCCGAAATGAGCGGCAATACTAGTAAGGTCGTACTGTGTAATCTCGCGATTATTTTAAACCTGACAACACTTCCTGAGCGCCCTGTGATTTTTTAAAATGGCCCAATGAGTGCATGCTAATGGATGCTTTCCCTCAAACAGCCCAATCAGAGAGCTATGTTGCGCGAATTTAAAGGTCTGTACAGCATTTCCAGATATCACAAGTTTTGAGCAACGATTTGGGTAAGGGTGTGCCTTCGATTTTTCCTTAGCATTCATGTTCCATATAATAAATGCCATTCTTTAAATAGGAGTGTACTTTGTTCTGTGTTTTTGTTCTCCTTTTGTGTAACTTAAAGTTGATGTAGTTATGGAAATAACGTTAGTCTGTCCGTAATGTAATTTCACATGCGACTGATTATTGTTGGCTGGCTTACTAGCTATAACGTTAGCTAGCTTTTATACTTGGAAGACTGTTGAATAATGTATTGTGTGGTTTTATGTTAAGGTGTCGCACCAGCAATCTGCTTCAATCTTTTAACTAAGTATTGCCAACATTCAAAACATGTCTGAGAACGCCGACCGTCTGAAAAACTTCAAGAACAAGGGCAAAGATGCAAATGTGAGTTCTCACATGTTACCAATGCGGCAGCGTGCAAAATTGCTCTGTGCGTTGACTTGTAAACTAGGGTTAGTTTGAACGCCCTTCCGTTGCATTTCACAGGAACTTCGACGCAGGAGGGTAGAGGTGAACGTTGAGCTTCGCAAAGCAAAGAAGGATGATCAAATCCTCAAAAGGAGAAATGTTTCTACTCTCCCCGACGAGGCAACATCACCTCTGCAAGAAAAGAGCCAAAATAATCAGGTACGTGTTCTCTAGTTTGCATAAAATGTGAATCAGTAATACTCAGAAGTATTTGAGGTTAGTCTATCCGGCATTACCATGTCCATAATGTGTTTGCAGGCAACAAAGCAGTGGACAGTTGAGGAGATTCTCACTGGAGTCAACAGCAACAACCTTGACACTCAGTTCCAGGCAACACAAGCTGCAAGGTACTGTAAGCAAATAAGCTACCAGCTAAAATCGTCGTGATTTCCTACATATAAAATATACATTTTTAAGTATATGCTCTTTCACACATATTCTCAATCTAGGAAGCTGCTGTCTCGTGAGAGGCATCCTCCCATTGACCACATCATTGACACTGGGCTAATCCCCAAGTTTGTTGCCTTTTTGGGGCTGACGGACTCTCCGCCAACCCAGTTTGAGGCAGCCTGGGCTCTCACCAACATTGCCTCTGGAACGTCTGACCAGACTGCTGCGGTCGTAGAGGGTGGCGCTATCCCTGCCTTCATCAGCCTGGTTCAGTCCCCTCACCCCCACATCAGCGAGCAAGCTGTCTGGGCTCTGGGAAACATTGCAGGTGAGTACGCTTTCCAATGTTTGACTGTGGTCAGTAATGGGTTGTAGTTGTAACGGTCTTGCAAGAAGAAAAGCTATGATAGGTATTTAGTTAACCATGTCTGTTTTTAGGTGACGGATCCGCTTTCCGTGACAAAGTCATTAAACATGGTGCGATAGCCCCACTGCTCAGTCTTTTGGAAGTTCCTGACCTGTCTGTTTTTAGTGTAAGTATACGATACTCTTTGGTAGTGAAGGTTGAATCTGAATACCCTAGTCAGAAATCCAAGTCACATTGCCTTTTCCCCCTTGCAACTTATTAAAATGAGCAAATTGTTAATTTATTTTAGTTAAAAAAATTCCCTTTGTGTGCTCTTTGTTCACCACTAGGAGTTGCTCTAAGCTAAGTTAATACTTTGTTCTGACTCAACTCTCCAACTTGTATTCTCTGCAGCCTGGCTACTTGAGGAACGTCACCTGGACGCTGTCTAACTTGTGCCGCAACAAGAACCCCTCTCCACCTCTTGCGGCCGTGCAGCAGATCCTGCCCACAATTATGCGCCTACTTCACCATGACGACAAGGAGGTTCTGGCTGACACCTGTTGGGCTGTGTCCTACCTGACAGACGGCCCCAACGATCGCATTGAGGTGGTGGTACAGACAGGTGTGGTGTCTCGCCTGGTGCAGCTGCTGGGCTCTGGAGAGCTCTCTGTCGTGGTATGCATTGAGTTTATTTGTAAATTTGCTTCACTCACAAACCCCAGATCCCTATATGTTATTGACGCTCACATTCCTACCTAATACCTAAGGGATTTTTTCTTTTTCATAAATGTACATTGGATTTTTTTTTATCTTTGATGGAAATAGCTGGATCACCTAACTTCCAACGTGCTCACCTTTTTTGACCTGTGTCGCCCTTCTCAGACCCCTTCTCTGCGTGCCATCGGCAACATTGTGACGGGCACAGATGAGCAAACGCAAGCAGTGCTGGATGCTGGGGCCCTGCCCATGTTCTCTTTGTTGCTGCGTCACCACAAAGCCAACATCCAGAAGGAGGCAGCCTGGACAGTGTCCAACATCACCGCTGGCAGAGACTGCCAGATCCAAGAGGTCATCAATGCAGGCCTCATCCCACACCTAGTTGACGTTCTACGAAGGGTAGGTTTGAGTTGTTTTTGGGCTCACTCATGTTTGTATGTATGCCCTGGCTTAGGTCTAGGCTTTTGTACATAGGCCTTTGTACATATTGCTGTACTTTAAAAAAAAAAAGTATTACTAATGATTAGTCAGAAAGTTGTAACCATACTTCATTTAACCGTGAACCTTTGTGTTCAATGTAGGGTGACTACAAAACTCAGAAAGAGACTGTCTGGGCCATTACCAACTTCACCAGTGGGGGCACTGTAGAACAGGTTGTATACCTCGTTCAAGCCAATGTACTGGAGCCTCTGCTGAATCTGCTCACCACCAAGGACTCGAAAACCATCCTTGTCATCCTAGACGCCATCACCAATATCTTCCTGGTGAGTGGAGCTTTTTATGTGCACCATTGCTGCTTACGTTTTTCACAATTTATTCCCTGCATTCTTTGCATTAATTTATAAATAAAAAATAAATGTTTTTTTATTTATACATTTCTATGCTTTCTTTTCAGGCTGGAGATAAGATTGGTGAAGCTGAAAAACTTGCCCTAATGATTGAAGAATGTGGTGGACTGGACAAGATTGAATCACTGCAGTCGCATGAAAATGAAATGGTCTACAAGGCCTCGCTCAACTTGATTGAGAAATATTTCTCTGGAGAGGTGGGTTTGGTGCATGACTTATAAACAAGATGAGACATGCTTGCGTTAGGTTTTAATAAGCTAATGTTAAATCTTTTTTACCTTTACCTTTTTTTTTATTGGTTTTTTAGGAGGAAGAAGACCAGTGTGTAGCCCCAGAATCGACCACAGATGGCTATGCATTCCAGATCAGCGACAGCCAAAGCACTTTCAACTTCTAAAAAAAACACCGGAACTCTGAACTCCAGTGTACCTCTTAATGCCACTGTTTGTCTCTTGTTTATGTGACGATGGACCTTTTCTCTATTTTTGTCTGACATGTCTGTGTATATACTCCATGTTTTATCAACTGTGACTGTAAATAATAAAAGTCCAGCCGTGGGATCCTTTTGCCATTTCGGGGCGTTTTTGTTTTGTAACATTGATGTGAAACTTGTAACAATTAAATATGTGGACTTGATTATTAAACCGCTTTCATAACATGGGCTGATGTAAAGACAATTTTTTTACAGATTATAATGTGTGCTATGTGGACTTGATGAATAAACCACTTTCATAACATGGGCTGATGTAAAGATAATATATTATAGTTTGTTTTCTTCACGATTAGATTAAGGTACTAGTCATTTATATATATATATTTTTTAGAAAAGGCAGACTCAGTTTCTGCGCATAGCGGCTGACACATGGTTTTAGATCAGACTTCACAGGATTAGAAGATATTGGTAGACTTCACAGATGCCACACGTTACAATGTTTCTAGCTCTATGTCGTCATTGGTCAGCTACTTTGTAGCCTCCCAGTAGTGGGATCTGCACTGAAGGGTACACGCGAGCTCAACAGTTCAAATTCCGACTGGTTGATGAACGGACGAGAACATTGAATCCTGAGCTGGAGCGATTTAAGGTTACTTCCATGTTTTGAGATTACAAGAATAGCAAAGAAAACACATTTTAAACAAATGCATGTTGCAACACACATGCTTTTTGTTGCACGAGTACGAACGCGATCGTGATGCCAGTTTTGTCCACATCCGGGCCACTATGATTTGACTCCATTATTGTCTGAAATTGGCGAAGTGGCTTGATAACCCTTTATTTTTAATTTTTTTTTAGAGTAAATGTATTTTTTCTGTAACGCTTAGACAAGCTGGAAGCAAGAGGACATGTCTAACCAAGGATCTCGGCGAAATGGTCCGGTAAAGCTGCGATTAACAGGTATCTAGTTGAGATTTTGAAACCCCGAAAAGGTTTCCACCACACTAAGGTGGGCTTGGTCTATTTCCTGGAAGGAATTGTAAACCTGCAAATTATAGTACTAAGTACTCAGAAGGTTTATTCATTACTGTATGTTTGAATTTATTTCTGTGTTTGAGTCAGGGATTTATAAAAGCATGTATTTATATAATTTTAGCTACATTGCGGCCCGTTATTAAAGCAATATCCCTCAAAACATGGTCATGGAATGTTTTGGCTCCATTGAATAGCCTTGTAGCCTAAATCGTGTTGCCAGCAGCAGATAGTCATTAGCCAAGCTCAGCATCAGCGAGTCAATGTCAATAATTATATTAGTTTAATATTCGAAAAACATTCAAACCCGGCTTAATATGTTTTGTGTGCTTTCAGCGTGGATTGGTAAAAGTTTAACTGTGAACAATCATCCTGAGTACAAGTTATAGTTTGGCAGATTTGGCACTAAATACTGTCTCGGGTCAGAGAAGGCAGCAGCTGCTACTGCCAAAGCCAGCAAACAAATTGAACTTTTTAAAAATAAACCAACCAGTCTATATTATTTGGTATGCAAATAGTCAGCTTGATATATATAGGCTGGAACTGACTTGTTGCAAAGTAGATCGTGTACGCTACACGATCTTCACTTTGCAACAAGTCAGTTCCAGCCTATATATATTAACTTAATATTATTAAGCTGACTATTTTTGCTGCCCTAAACAGTATGCTAGTCCAGGAACTTCAACCCTTTCTCTTTTCCTCTCCCTGGGCTGCTCTGTTTGGTTTGTGCCATTTCAACACAAACAGCTAAACGTTTAGATGAGAGGACAATGTTTTGACTGGGAGAGGGGGATGACAGCTGCCGTGTTTGATGTAATTTCAGGATCAGGACTGAGGCAAATTCCAGGCCTTTCCTTTCACAGGGAAGAGCCAAATTCAATATTTAAGCTATTACTGTTTCTGATAGAAATAAGTGGAGAGAAGGTAGGAGCTGTATTTACTTTTAGCTATGTTTTTCTAGTTTTTTGTTGTTTGTTAATCTTGTCTGTCCTCCATGTAGATTTTGCAATGTGTGTTTACCATTTTAAAGAGAAAGTTGTTTCTTAGACTCCAAAACGACACATGATTAAAAAAAACATAACATTGTATCCTTTTACAGAATCTTTGTTTGCTTATTGTGTTTGCCCTACCCACACAATGTTCAGTTGAAATTAAAATGTCAGTTACGTTGTAGTCCATGTTCGGCTATAGTCTGTGAATTAGTCTTATCATGCTAGGTCAAGATGGACTGCAGTGGTCCTCTGGAAGAATCCTAAGAATGTAAATCCAGTGTAAAGAATTGCAAAAGTGGGATCACAGGGAGCTGCCCTTTCCTTCTTGTTCAGGCACTGTGACACAGAACAGGGCTCCAGACCAAACGTCATCCCTGCTAGAAGGCCAATAGAAATCTATGACTTTGCACAAAATATGCATTTGCTCATTGGACTGCTCTTGTTCTTGTTTGCCTTTCTGCGTCGTCTTCCACTCATCTGCCTGTTAGTCCCCTGAAGGGATGTTTTTTTCCCCCACCATTTCCGGCTATCATATCATCAGGAAAGGCTTCTCTCAGGATTTTGTAATCTCGTCGCCATGTTATCCTATTGCTGCTGTCAGCCTCCATCCCAACCTGCTTCCCTCCTTCCTATCCTCTGCATCAGGGACACTGCTTAGGACAGGGAAGGAAGTTGTATCCAAAGGCAGGGGGCTGTTATGATAGACTATACTTCGAATCTCTCTTTTTGTTTTATAGAGCGCAGTACGCCCAAAGCACCTGATTGGTATAAGCTCAATGTACCTGGGCCTGATGTTTGCGTTGTATAGTTGTTCATTAAGGTAGACCACAGTTGAGGCAGTAAATTTGCCTATCACTTCCTACCTGAAGTTGTAATGATTCTTCAGACACTTTTATTGTCACACTGTATCAGCCTGTTGTCGTTTTGTAGCCTAGCCAGTTGACTTTGACACTTGAGAGTTGGTTCTCGGCTAAGCTCTGAACGATGAGCTGTTACATGTGAACAGGCTTGTTTGTGCTTTTAGCAGCTTCTCCTCGCTGACAGGCCCTCATCCATTTGAACCAGATGTTGCACACAGACGCTTGCCAGCGTTTAAGTTGGGGAAATATGACAAGCAGGTTGTCAAAACTAACACTTTGGGTGAGAATTGCCCCTTGAATACACAAGGACAGGTTTCCATTAAGTTCAACAGCCGATCACTTTCCCATTGTGTGACAAACAAACACGGCTGATAGGTATATGTATAGTATATGATTCAGTGAGGCATACATTTTATTGGCAAGTCATAGCTCAGGGCTGTGCCTTATCTGATCAGCTCATCAGATTGGGTTGTTCCCACATTGCTCAGGGCACACGGCTTTGCTCTCTGAACAGTCATAAATTCATGGAGACACAGCTGAACGGCAAATCCAACGTGCCTCCATGAATGATATATAAACCAAGACACTGTGGAGGGGGGGGGGAGATCGCTCTTCTTTTCTAGACACAGCCCGAGCGAGCCCCCAGCTGGTGTAGCTCCGAGCTGAAGACAGTGGAGTCATTGATTAAGATATCTTTGACATTCAATCCATTCAAGTTCTGCCCAGTAATAGGCATGAGTTCAACCACTACCGGCCTGGCGGGGGGGACGGGGACGGGGACAGGACCGGACTTGGGACTTGGATTTAAAATTTGCCATTTTAGTGAGCATGGTTTAGTAATATGTGAGTTCCTGACCTTTACACAAGAGAGATATCTCAGTTGTATTCTTGAGTTCTTTCGGACTATAAGGCCAAGTCCAGTGCATTTTACACTGTCCCTTGTGTTCCTTGTGCATGGTGTTGTGCGCGGGGGTGGGGTTCCCCTTGGCCCTGACATGGGTACACTGCCATTGCATAGAGACATCATTTGACAAAGCTGTAGCAGGCTTTCCCTTTCACTAGTCAACCGTCATCTTAACGGTCGTTAATGTCGTACAATGACAGACTTGAACTAGACGCAGATGCCCATTGGCCTTTGGAGATTAACATTCACCCACTGTACAGTTCAGATAGAAGGTTATTCCTGTCCTGCTCATTCCTCAACCTCGTCTGCACTTGGTCTCTCTGAAGTCTCCAGGCTGTGTCTGGAGATGCTGGATAACGGAGCAGGCCTTAGAACATCGCAGATGGGGTCGCCTGAGCCCAGGACCTGATGATCAAGAGCGGGGTTTTAATGTGGTCTGCCTGCCGCTCGGCACATTCATGTGGCCTCGGTCAGGCCGGTGTTTTACGGACTGGCTGTATGGAAGTGATTTGGCTTCATTTGGGTGTTCAGACAGGATACATCGTAAATACACAATGATTAGCTACAGGTGGAGAACTGTTGACTTAGCTACTCCCTCCATTACAGAGTAGGATTTTTTTTTTAACGAACAGTCCCACGTTCTGGCCTGCCTACACAAGAAAGAAAACAAAACAATGGCAAATGCGAAAAGAAAAAAAACGGGAGAAAGAGTAACATAAGCGGACCCTTTTTGCACCTCATTTGTAAACGTTTTTCTTCTCCCAGCATAGAACCCTCCAATAATTTGAAATGGTTCCATCAATTAATTGACTGACCGGGGCTGGCTTTCCTGTTGCTTCAGCTGCTCTTCGACTAGGACAAAGGCCGCTGCGGTCTGCCGCTCTCTCCGAACTGCCGCCAGCAACGGCTCCGCCGAGGCCAGATGTACCGAGAGAGAGAGGGAGAGGGAGAGGGAGAGGGATGGAGGCAGGCACGCAGGGCAACCATCACAGAGGAAGCACTCTACAGACCCAAACACTTGTCCAAATGTCACCCCCGACAGGTGGGGAGCAGACTTCACCAGAACACCCCCACAGCCCCCGCTATGATAATAAAGCGAGGAATTGCATTCATATTACTCAGCGGGGACTGCAGGGCTTCTCATGCCCTGCTCACATTACAAGGCGGTGGGTCTTTGTCCTGTGACTGTGTTACTGAGGAACAGAGAGCCCTATGTTTGATTAGTGGGCGGCGGCCGTGTGCGGTCGGGGAGATTGGCTCTTCCTGCTGAGTGGTGCATCGAGCGTGTCAGTGGAGGTGCCTTTTAAACGTCCACACCTGACTGACAGATTTCCTCTGTTCTAATTTACTGTAAATCCAGTAGGCCACACCCCCCCTCCCCCTCTCTGTCTCCTTCATCTCATTTAGAAAGTGAAAGGACAGACCTCACATCGCCCGTCCTCTTTCAGGCTCTGTCTCTGTCCCATGTTCATTTTTTTATGTCTCTCTCTCTTTCTCTCTCTCTCTCGCTCAGTCTGCCCAGAGGGCATCCAATGATAAGCAGATGCCGAGAGTCGGCGGCAGCCACCGGCACATGTGTAGCCCAGCTCTGAGACCCGCTGATGGGGTTCTGCCGCAATAGACAATCCCCCCCCCACCCCACCCCCCGGAAAAAAAATCCCCTAGTCTGATTGTCTGAGCAACACACCAATATCCTGTGTGTATCCTCCTCCGCACCACCCACCCCGTGTTGCCCTGCGGCAAAGTGAATTCCACCACAGGGATTAATAAAGGCAACCAGACAGGCAGGCCTATCTATAGATCTGTCTGTGCGTGTCAGACTGAGGAGAGCGTCTCCACACCTGCTCTTCCTCCTCACTGGGCCGTCCCCTCTCATCACCTCCTAGGGGTCGGAAAACGATCGACCTGTCACAGGCTGGATTAATCCATCCCACGTCGCCATTGGTGATGTTTTACAATTATCGTTATAGCTGCGCTGGCTTGATAACGGCAAATGCTTGTGTTTGGGGGGGGGTGAAGAAAAAGGGGGTACAGATGCGTCGAAACAGGGCTGTGTGTGTCACGGCGTCCTCCCCTGGCCCACAGGATCAAAGGCTGACTGACGGCGCGTGTCGCTCGCCGTGCGCCTCCTGTTTAGTGGTTGCAGAGCAGACAGTGAGAGGGGAGTGTCCTCTCCCGTGGCCCCGTAGGGCTAATCCCGCCGACCGCGTGCAGGGGCGGGCCGCCGACCTTCAAAGGCCCGCGACGCGTTGACCTGGCTGGGCCGTTTAATGGGTCGCAATTGGATTAGGAGGCTAGCGAGCGGCGAGGAGGGGGAGCAATCCTCCTCCAGTGAGAATGAATCCGTCTTGTGTCTGCAGGCTTTTCTCTCCCGTAGCTCGTCTGTTGGACCCCCACTCCCCTCCCTCCCGCTATCTCCTGCTTATTTCCCAAGAGTTGCCTTTGAAGTTGGAATCACCACTCTAGGGTGACTTCTCAGGGAGGAAGAGGGGAGGGGGCACGAGTAGGGAATGCCTGAGTATCCCGTATCAAGTGTCGGAATGAAATATTTCTCACGCAGACAGTGCTTGTGAGTGGAAGTTATGGACAAAGATTATAGGATGCCTGGAGTAAGTTAAAATGGCTGGGAGGGGATTGATAATGTGCTGCATTATAACATCCAAAGTTCAGTAGTACTACATGTTGGAGGTGGGGCTCAGCGTGATGGCTGACTGGCATTTCCATAATGCCTTATACAGAGCCTTCCTCCACAGAGACACCCATCCCGTCCCAGCATAGCAGAGAGAGTGGATCCTGCCTCACGGTTAAGTGCTCCCAGGCTCAAACCGACACACTGACAGAACGGCTGGCTGCGTTGTCTTTGACCTCCTCGACCCCCTCCATGTTGTTTAGTCTAACCTCAGTGAGCCGGACGCCCCCCTCCCCCTCCCATCCCTCTCCCTCAGTGGGGCGGCGTGGTACACAGCAGCCCCATTCTTCTCTGTCCAGTGTTACAGTGGACAGCATGGTCCCACGCTGCTGGGGAGCCACGCAGGTGCTTGCGGTTCAGAGGTTGGAAACAGTCGGCCCGTGTGTGTGCGTGCGTGCGTGCGTGCGTGCGTGCGTGCGTGTGTGTGGAGAGTCAGGGGGCCGCGTGTGTTGCATTCCAGTTTTGATATACGATCTGGGCGGCCGTGGCTGCGCTCACACGCGTCCCACCCCCCCACCCTCACCCCCGGTGCATTGATGTCTGTGATCATTGTTTTCCTTCGGGGAGCGTGGCGGTTGGCCCAGGTGAGCCAGCTCAGCGTGTTTGCACAAAGTCTTATTAACTCCGTAGATTACCCACACGGCGGAGGTCATTCCATTTTTCCTGGAAAGGGAGGAGGGGGATACCTAGAATGTTCCCCTGGCCAGACAGTCTGATGGAGGAAACTGGAGAGTAATTCTGCAACGGGCTGGATCTGCTGTGAAACCTGGACGGGACACGCTTTGACGCGGTTAACCCCTTGTCGTCCTGGCTAACCTTGAGCAGATGGAGGGATGGGGGGGGTCTCTGAGTTAGCAGTGTTACGGAGGGGTGTGGGGAGACAGGGGGGCTTGGTTTGGAAGCTAGGAGGGGCTAGCTGCTGACTGCATGGCGTTCAGTCGGTGCCTCTGTCTGAGTCGTCTGCAGCCACGGCTCAGAAGAGCGATGTGTAGATTCACACCGGGTCCCGTTTCAACCGGCGTCTCCACCGAAGTAGAACAAATAGACGGAGAGTTCAATCAGTCAGAGTTTCACTCCACACACGGAAACCTCATGATTATAACAGATGAAAATATGGATTGTGTCTTGGTGGAGCCTGGCTAGCACGTTACCATCCAGTTGTCTGTCTAGAGGAGGTCTGTGGTACGTCAGGGGAGGAAGACCCTCATAAAAGCTACCTTCCTCTTCCTTTGGAAGCTCTGAACAGGTGGTTTGTCTCTGGCTAAAAGCCACAGGAACAGCCCCTCCTATCGTAAATATGTTCAGAGTTATGTTTTCAGACTCTAGATAACGACCCTGTCCTCTCATTAGGCCCTTGTCCCTGCTTTGATGTGCAGACGTAAGTCATTGTTGTGGTAATAGCACAATGACTGGACACACCGTGACTCATCTGCCCGTGGTGTTTTTTAATGGCTGCTTAGACTGAACGCCAGCAGCTGATGTTGGGTAAGGCACGTCGCTTTAATGGATCAGCTTTAAGTGCAATACTTCCCCGGGGTTTTAAGGTGCCCGGTGGCGTCATGGTCGTTCCAGACCGTGTGTTTGTGTGTGTGTCTGTACGTGTCTGTCTCTGTGTGATAAGTGATTTCACTGGAGCAGCCTTGCTCAACGAGCTTAAGTTGGCACTGACATCTGACGGCCTGTAGACGCGTGTCACCCACTTTAAAAACACGACTGGGGAAAGGCCAGTAAAAGCTGTTTATGGCAGGCACCTGCGCGCCCTGACATTTACTCGTGTCCTTTTTATTTTTTTAAATCCCGAGCCCGCCTCGGTGACACACGGACCGGCCAGCGCTGACCACCACTCCTGTTTTTTTTTGTACTGAGCTATATATATATATATATATATATTAAAAAAACATGTTTTATACACGTGTCAAGGAACGATAAAAAAAATCACAATTCCCATTTCATTGCAAATGCTGTAGTAGTATTTTTTGTTATGGAATATGTCAGGAGTCATGAACGTGTCGCTGCAGGCTGCTGAGATCAGTGTCCGAGCGAAACGCCACCGCCACGTCATTGTTCCCCTGCCTGCCTGCCTGTTGGCATGGAAAAAGACCGAGGGGGGTGGGTGGGTGGGGGGGGTATGAAAACAGTAATATGACTTGGTAATGATGTAACACTACACGCAGATGTAGTTGTGAAGTCCTTCTGAGAACCTCCAGGAAAAAAAAATCGAAAAAAACTCCCTGGGAAGGAAAACGAGGGGAGTTTTGAAACCGTGGTCCTGGCGATTTAACAGGCCTGCTGCTTCAGCTGTGGGGCTGGCCGGGCAGTGGCAGACCTCCATGTCTGTTAAACAGGTTAGTAATACCCCCCCACCCCCTCTCTCTGCAGCTCCGCTCCGGCCTATCCTGCCCCTTCGCTCTCCTCCATTACATCAGAGTGCAGAGGAGCCAGGGAGCTTAGATAGAGAGGGAGATAGAGGTAGAGAGAGAGAGAGGGAGATAGAGATAGAGGGAGAGAGAGAGAGAGCGAGAGCGAGCGAGAGAGAGAGAGCGAGCCGTGCAGGCAGAAAACAGCCCAGCCCTGGCCGGCTGTGGTGGTGCAAGCTTTGCTTCCTCACTTAGCTGCAGCCGTAGCGGTGCTGTGGGAGACTTTACTCGCCTGGATGGCTCTCTCCCCCTCTCTCTCCCTCGTCCGTCCCCCCCCCCCCCTCGTCCCCCGTTGTAGCACCACACGAAGTGGAAAGACGGACTGATGTTCTATGCAGGAAGGGCAACCAGGAATAAGGCTAAAAATGGGCACTGTGGATGTCTCTCCCTGCGAAAATAGTCCAGGGTTGTTTCCTTTTAAGATGCAATTACAGTCGGCTGGTATCGTGGAGGGGGAAAAGGTGACGTGAGATGGATGAAATGTTCTCACACACAGAATGTCGTCAGCCTTTTCCCTTTCCCTCTCTCTCTCTCTCTCTGTGTGTGTGTGTGTGTGTGTGTGTGTGTGTGTGTGTGTGTGTGTGTGTGTGTGTGTGTGTGAGAATGCAGTGCTCCACTGGGGAACACTGGGGAAACAGGCCCAGACATTCCACAACCAGATTCCCAAAGAGTTTCCACTACACGCAAAGTACACACACACACACACACACACACACACACACACACACACACACACACACACACACACACACACACAGAGAGCGAGAGAGTGTGCTCTCACCAGTGAGGGGCCCCACGTTCCAGGCCACGTTGTTGCACCAGCCGATGGCCTGCACCCAGTGCACGGTGCCCGTGTTGAGCCACACCAGGTCGCCGGGCCGCTGGATGAAGCGGTACACGGGGATGTCGGCCTCGTACAGGTCCTCCAGGTTGGGCCACCACGAGCCCATCAGGAAGTTGATGTTGTTCCTGCGGCAGACGCAAAAACAACAGGCCGCCGGGTGGTGTCAGACAGGCTCAATACCACTGGATCATAAACACAATGTAAACACAATAAAAACACAAAGTACCTTTCACAGAAGTCGTTGATGGTCCCCCAGTAGGGCTCGGGCACGGCAAACCACTCACAGTCCCCGGGGCCGATGTTGATGTTCACCGAGCAGAAGTTGTTGTTCTCTTGGTGACCTAACGGGCGAGACAAACGTGGAGATGGCGGTCGGCGCACAGACAGCATGGAGCTACACTGGGGGGCTGGAGGTGGGGCTACACTGGAGGGGCTGGGGGTGGGGCAACACTGGAGGGGCTGGGGGTGGGGCTACACTGGGGTGAGGGGGCTGGAGGCCAGCGTGTCAGTGTGTGTACCTGGCGTCCTGCTCCCCGGCACCTTCATGTAGAGCTGGACCGTGTTCATGCCCAGGATGGTGTGACCCACGTGGCTGAGCAGGTTGCCGGCGGATACCACCCGGGCAAAGGCAGGCAGCTTGGTCAGCTCTTGGAGCTGCAGCTTCCACCTGAGAAGGGGGGAGGGGGGGGGGGGGGGGCAAAGGTCAGCCTGAAGAACGCGCATAGACGAGATGTCATGGAACCCAAAAGACAAAACAAAAAAAAGTGACTCACTTCCTCTCGTCAGACAGGTCTATGTTGGTCCCAAACTTGATGTGTTTGAAGGGCCCCTTCCTTCGCCGTGCCGCGCTGAGGAATCATGGGAGACGCGGTTCAACCAAAAGAAGTCACGACGCACGACTAAAAAGACGCAGTGAGGAGAAATAATAACCAGCTCACCTGTCTGAGGAGGCTTCAGCTTCCAGCTCCTTCTTCTTCTCACTCTCCTCCTGGAAATAAACACACACGTAAACTTCACTTCCTGATCATTTAGCTGAACCAAGCACTGTGACCAACTGCTGTGTGTGTGTGTGTGTGTGTGTGTGTGTGCTCCACGGCCACTGACCCGCAGCGACTCCTGGAAGCTGGAGGCCTGGTACTGGGCGTACTTGACGATGGTGGTGTGGGAGCGGCTGCTCTCGCAGCGCCACATCTTCCGGCAGCCGCTGGGGTCCCAGTTCTCGTCGGTGGGCTGGGCCAGCTGGGTGCGCACCTCCACCAGGTGGTCTGGGTTGGCCTCCACCAGGGTCTTGGTGGAGAACAGGCCCAGGTCTGTGAGGGAGCGTGGGGGGGAGGACACAGAAGGGAAGGGGACGATCAGACTTTAAAATCGACCAGGTGATATTCACCGGTGGCATGGCCAACACTAAAGAATGAGTAATCCAGTGTCCGTAATGGGCCTATCGCTAAGAAAGCCCAACTGTGGGCCCATCTCGGCAGAAAACAACAGCCACTCCACACGACGCCTGTGAGGGCACCTGCAATGCCGCTTCCCACTTGCAGGTGGTGCTGTTCTCATTCGCGTCAACACAGCCACTCGCTTCGACAGCTCACACGAGCGCACACACACACACACACAGAGGGACACACCCACAGAGACACGTGAGCCCGGCGCACACGGGCCGGCCCGGCCGGACGTCTTACCCAGTTTGAGGGCCCCGGCTAGCCCTCTGATGACCGTGACGGGGTTGGCTGAGTTGGTGCAGAACTGATGCAGCGGTGGGAAGAAAGCGTCCCTCTTGTTCTCCAGCTGGGCAGAGGAAAGGAGAGAAGGGCACGGGGGGGAGGGGAGGGTGGTGAAGGAGACTGGCAGCATGGCAAGAGGCTGGGAATACTAAAAGGGCCCACGGGGGGCCACGCGCTGCAGGCAGCGGCAGCGCTACCAGGGGTACTCACGTAGATGCTGGGCGTGGGGGGGTTGAGCTTGTCCTTTGGCAGCGAGGGGGAGGGCGGGGGAGGAGGGCGCGGCGGGGGACACTTGTCCAGGATGATGCTGCTCGTGGACAGGCCGTTCTTGCCGAGGTTCCTGGAGCACACACACACATAACAGCACACAAAAACATCGTGGTCAGATCGCGCCGGCTTTCAATGCGAGTTAGGAAAAGCAGCAAAGCAGCTTGGCTAGAATCACGGAGAAATAACTCTGGAACTGTGGCTACGCCCGAGGCAGCCTTATCGGCCACACACTCCGCTAGCCCTAATCAACACTGAGATACTGGAGATTAAAAGGCTGTTTCTGTTCCTGTTTTAGAATGGCGTACACATGACCACCATCACAGCAGCTTCCATACACACGTACACACATGCACTAAAACACACCTTAACCACGCAATCAGTGATTAGCACAGCGCACTCAAAGCAATAAAGGCATGACATCACCATCACCATCACCGTGCCCTGCATCACAAGAAGCATTCACTTCCTCCGCCTCCTAGGCACCTTTGACTGAGCTCAGCAGGGGCACGTCTCACCTGCATGCCTTGAGCACCTCGCTGGAGCTGGGGTAGATGGAGACGGAGGACCAGGGGCCCAGGCCGGAGGGGGCCGGTGGCCTGCGAGGGATCCCAGGCAGCTCCACCTTCACTGGGCTCTGAGAGTCCTCCGGTCCCTTCCCGTTGAGCACGGGGCCCGGGCCCTGGCTGCTGGACGGGCTGTTAAGGCAGGAGAGGCTGTTGGCGTGGTGTGGCTGGGCGGAGAGGGGCGAGGGGCTGGAGGTGGACATGGCTGAGAGCGGCGAGGACGCCAGCGAGTGCTCCGACAGGGGCTTGACGGCCCCGTGGACGTTGTTGACCTTCTCCGACGGCGGCCCCCCGTGGTGAGCGTCGCTATGGTTATTGTTGTCATCGCTGCTGCTGCTGCTGCTCCCGCGGTTGGCTGTTCCCGTGAGCGAGGCCGACAGCTTAGGATTGTCTGCAGTGAACGCGCCTTGAGCGGGAGAGACGGGCTGCGATAGGCTCGCCGAGGTGTCCGCCACCCGCCGCTGGACGTGATTAGTCAGCCCTGGCGCGGCGGGGGCGGAGCCCGGACTGAGGGGCGTCCCCGCAGAGTGGCCGGCGGTGGCAGTGCTCCCTGAAGGCGTGCTCTCTTTGGTGTGGGCCCCTGAGGTAGTCGTGGCGTGGGGGGGGGAGGACAGGTGGTTGGGGGTGCTCTGGGGGGAGGTGGGGGACAGGGAGGAGGCCGAGGACGAGACAGTGCAGGGCCCGGAGGACTGGCCAACCTGATTTACAGCACCGGAGGGATGGGGGGAGGAAGAGGAAGAGGAGGAAGAGAAAGGGGGTTCCCCATTGGGACCAGCCGAATGGGAACCTGGACCTTTGTGAAGCCCCTGGAGGTAGAAAACACACAAGCAACAGAGAGGTAAGTGATTTGACCTACAACTCAAAATGGACTTCCTACAGATCAACATGCTGTAGGCAGTGTCACTGAGAAACACTGTCTCTAGGGGACCCCCCCCCTCAGAGAAGCAGTGGGAGCGCAGAGCGAGGGCAGAGCCTACCTGAGTGGTGGTGTTGCGCTGCTGGCTCCTCCAGCCGTCCTCCTGGGGGCTGGTACTGGTGCTGGGGTCCCCGGTGGCTGTGCAGTGGTGAGGTAGAGAGTTCTGCTGCAGGTAAGGCACATTTCCGTTGCTCCCGCCCGGCCCCGGGGTGTGATTATTTCCCGGCGAGCCGTTGTCCCGGTTCTCCAGCTGCCCCGCGGAGCCACGCGGGGCGGGACTTGAGGCGTGAGGTCCGTTGGCCATTGGCTGAGCCGCGCCGGGGGGGCGCGCGGCTGCGTGTGCGAGGGGTGAGGCGCGGGAGGCGGGATCGTGGGGGTGAGCGAGGGGGTTGGAGGACAGCGCGGGCTCCGCCGAGGGGCCGTTGGGAAGGCCGGCCCGAGCCTGGCCCGCTGCCGCCTGCTGCCTCACCTGGCCAGGCAAACACAAACACAATACGTCACAGAAAGACTAAAAAGACTTCAACGACCATCGCAGCTTCCTCCCAGTCAGGCATCGGTGGTGCGTACCTGCAGCTGATGCTGCTGCATGAGGGAGAACTGGCTCTCCAGCTGCTCCAACATCTGCACCTGTGGGGGCTTCAGGCTGGACCGGTTAGTCCGCAGGTGGTCTAGAACCTGCAGGGGGAACGGTTCCAGCCAATTAGAACTCCACTCGAGTGCTAAAGCTGCTCCAGTAGTGAAGGACACACAGCGGGCTGCGTGGGGGACGGGAGGTGGGGCTCACCTGAAGCTTCTGTGGGGTCAGGTACCAGCTGGGGATCTGCTGCTGTGGTGTGGCGCTGGCCCAGTCCGCTGCACTCTGGAACACAGAGAGAGAGGAGGACTTACAGCCTCAATAACATTCTGCTTCGTCAGAATGCCGTTTGGTCGGGCTCGGTAAGCCAGTTGGGTGGTTTAGTGCGATGGCGGTGGGACTAGTACCTTGGCTGGACTGGCGGAGCGTTTCTTCTTGGCGGGGCTGGCCAGGGGGTCTGGGTGGCTGACGGAGGTCTGGCCCCCTTCCACCTTACAGGCCTGCACAAGCAGCAACAGGGGGACAGGTCATTTGACAGAAAGGCATGGGAGTAAGTGGAGAGGCTCCATCACACACAAGACCAAAGCGTGTGTCTCCTATCCCTTCAATTTTTAGTTTTTTTTTATGCCGCAAGTCAACGTGTTTTTTTATGCTGTATACGGTGCCTAATTGGGAGTCGAGAGTCGGGAGAGGCAAGGCCAATTTAAACCTCTGCCTAGTGCGTGTAAAAAGCAGTGTGCCATAGGTCCTGCTGGGGCTGAGCGGAGACCACGGAGGTCCAACTGGGGACTTGAGTGGGAGTGCACCTGCTCTTGCATCACGGCGGCGCAGAGCCAGACGAGGCCGCCTGATTGATCACACAGTGCAGCCGTGAAACGGCAACCTTTTATAGATTTGATATATAATTGGCATGTTTTTTTGGCCTGCTCTGCACAAGGGGGGGGGGGGGGGGAGAGATAAAAAGCACCTTGCGGAGGTGTTAAATGGTTTTGGAGGCTTAACCCACAATTAGTTGGCCGCTCTGAATCATACATTTTGAGATTCGGATCGAGGATCTCAGAGGGGGGTGGAGGCCCAGAGGCATTTGTCTTGGCCCCAGGGATGGGATGAACTGGAGGTGAAACGTGAAAGAACCAAAAGGTTGGCGAGTCCGCTGTTTGACATGGCATTTCCATGGCAAAGTCCAATGTCAAGCAGGTACCAGAGGAAAAAGGGTCAAGACATGGGCATGCCAAAAATATATGATTCAGATTATCCGACCATTTCTAAGTGAAACAGTTGCTATGGGCAGCGGGCACGAGACAAATAGTAATGGTATACAATCACCCTGTGTGGACATGTCCCAGAATTGAAGCAATGGATGAGCGTAGCATAGCTTTGACTAATAGTCTCTACAGTCTAAAATCGAGTTGGGAGTTCTGCATCGAGGTAAAAAATCACCAGAGGTTAGTAAGTTATTAGTTGGGGGGCATCTACAGATCTAGTCGTAGGAACACCACAGGCCCAGTTCCAACGCTTTCAAACGTCACCCTCCCGTCCCTCCCATGCTCCAACACACATTGCACTTTGTTAGGCGGACGACCCTTCAACAATGTGAAGAGCGTGGCTGTGTCTTGCAGGAAGGAGCCGTTTGAAAGTATGGGAGCGGGGCCCGGGAACGGTGCGGGGTCTCTCTCACCTGCTGTGCCTGTGCAGTGTTCAGGGCCCCCTGTCTGGAGGTGAGCTCAGCGGGGATGGGCAGGCTCCACGCCTCCTCAATACTAGGAAGCATTTTACTCTTACTCTGCTGCTGCAGACTACCTGGCTGCTGTAGGTTACACAACTGAGCCTAGGAGAAATTATGCGAGAGACACATTTTCAACAGCCAACTCTGGTCACGTGGGCCAAGATGGCCGTCTTCAGCGGTGGATATGGCTAGAGTCAGGAATCTCTCAAGCATTGATTAATGATCAGGAAATCTAGAATAGTACTAGCTCTAGGGTCTATAACCTAGGAGTTCAGAGATGATATAAATTCAAATCATAACAATCACTCAAAAATGTACAATGCCATGAGATTATGCTTTAAAATTACAGGTGACAATGTGCTTGGACACATCAATATGAATCACCATTCATATCTCAATGATCCAAAATCAAAATGGCAATACATCACAGTAAAATGCAATAAACAAGGCCTATTGTATTGGCAGGACTTGCTATTAGACACAACCACACCACAACACATCACAAAAAATAAGACTTGTATTCCTTGGACGCTTCCTCCTGATCAGAGTCTGTGTGTGTGTGTGTGAGTGTGTGCTTTCTAATACCAGTGTGCCAGTAGCCGGTCCCCTTACCTGCAGTAGTTTAATGCGTTGTGTGAGTGCGGAGGTGTTGGTGCAGGCCTTGCTGCGCGCGGCGTTGATGTAACACTTGATGGCGTCGTGCGGCTGGCCACAGGACTCGTAGAGCGTGCCCAGGTCCATCCAGGCGGCGGCGTGGCTGTGGTCCAGCTGCACGGCACAGATGTAGGCCTGCAGGGCGTCCATAGGCTGGTTCTGCTGCTGGTACAGCACCCTGCACCGCCGGGGGACACGGCCGGGGGAGAGGAGAGAGGCGTCAACCCTCCATAAATCCGTCGCCCTGATCCCTTTGGCTCGAGCTACTGTGCCATTATTTGTGAGAATATTAAACTGACACGTTTTACAAAATGTGCACTTTTAGTGTACCTACATACACTTTCAGTGTACCAATTAATGTTTGGGTAGGTTAGAAATATCCATTAGGGGAAAAGGTTAGAAAATAATACTTTTTCAAAGCATAATCTCCACTGTACCTGCACTTCCCTGTCTTGTTTAAACACATACAATCACAGCAGCAAGTTCTACTAAAAATACAGCAAAAACTATACTACACTAAACTAAGTAACAGCGAGCTGAAAGGAATTTATACTATTTAGTGCAGAAAAAAAAAAGCTTTCTGACACATATTACGCATTGCAAAACTTTCAAAAATCCAGTTTCTCTACACAAAAATGGAGAACACCAAACTAAAAAACTATTATAATTAAGAAAAGCTCAAATTTAGTTTTAAGATTTAATTGGGTCAAAACCCCTCCTCTCCATCTCCATGAAGACACTTCTGCCTTAAACCACCTACTCATTCTGCTTCCATCATCCCACCCCACCAGTTTGTCCCTTGTTCCCTCGTTTCCCTGATGCAGTGCTGTGGTGAGATATGGAGGGCCCCCAGGGGTTCAGCGGGAAACCCAAGCAGCAACCCATCTCTGGGGAGGCACCTTCACCAAACCTATGGCCCCCCCCCCCCACACACACACACACACCCTACCGAGCTGACACAGGAGGTATGCTAGTGAACCAGACCGACAGGGCACAGTAAGGAGCGGGGTGAGGTCTTACCCTATAGAGCACCAGGTGTCAGCGCTGGCCTCAGACTTGTCAATAGACTGGCGGTAGGAGATGAACGCATCCTGGACCTTCCCAATACTGGAGTAGCACCTAAAGAGGACAGGGAAGTAGAGGGGAAAGGGAGGCAAAGGATATAAAAGACTGTCAGAGAACATGTCAAAATGTTTGCAGAGTTACAAAAGGCTGAGCATGCATAGACAAACAGCTTTGGCCTGTCCACTCCCTAACAGGGGCCTCTAGACTAGCAGGAAGTCGCCTAGCCTATCACAGACACCTAGAGTGAGAAGTTGACAACTGGCCGTCTCCTACATTACCCCATGAAGCCAAACAACACTGGAGCTGGTCGGGCACATGTTGTTGTGATCAAAACACACCCTCTTGTAAACAACCATCTACTGGTTTGAACGTCTTTCAAAAAAGGAATCATGTCAGTCAAATCTGCACAGCCTTGATTCAACCACTTATCAAAACTGCATCACACAGATGTTAACACAGCCACCATTAACAAATGTGATTACAAGGTCAACTGTTTTCAGTTTGACTGTGGCACACCTCCTGTCGGTAACAGCAATGCCGCGGTGGCACGCGCCAGGGTCTTTGTCTTACCTGCCGAGGAAGTACCAGGACTGTCCAGAGTTGGGGTCTGCTTCTAGAGACTTCTGGAGACACTGAATGGCATAGCTGTCCTTGGTGCCTTTGTCCCCTAGCTGCTCCACTGTGTGATGCATCCAGCCTGCGGAAGGAGAGGGTTCAGAGAGGGGGTCGGCAGGCAGCTTTGACCGGTACCCAAACCCAGAGCTAGCTCCAGAGGCTCATAGCCACTGGGCACACAAAGGCACTGGACAGTCTTCCTGCTGAGTAAATGCACCAGTCTCATAAACGGGACAAATGGCTCGTCTGGCTAGAGAACAGAGTGGAGAAGGGAGGTGCAAGAGAGGGAAGGGGGGGGGGGGTATGCCTTTTCTGCACACACACACACCAAAACACACACAGCTTCAAAAGGGTGTTTCTGAGCCGTCTGCTCCATCCAAACGACTGTTCCCTCTTTCCTGACTACACCTCCCACTCTTACACTCCAACACCCAGCAAACCTTATCCACAACGGGAACAAGACATCCACTTACTCCACATGTCCCTCAGGGAGAGGCGCGCGCACGCTCTCTCTCACAAACACACACACACACCTTTTCTTAACACCTGTGGCGAAGCTTGGGTAGAAGCGTCTCCATGACTACCATAGCTGGAAAGAATGGGAATGGTTTTACGAGGGAGAAAACATTCTATACCACGGAGCAAGGAGCTGTCTGCCTGCTAGACAGGAAGATGGCTCAGGAAGGTAAGGGTGTGGGTGTGTGTGTGTTGGGGGTGGGGAATTGAAAGAATCAAAGACAAACAACGAGCAGTTGCATCAGGCGGGCGCCCACATCAGCCCTCCGGGGTGTTGGGGAGACCCAGTCTTGAGCAAAGGGGGATGAGAGAAGGTAGGTGAGTTGCTATGGGAATAAAGACCCCTGTCAACAAGATGGAACCTGTCCCAAGACACATCACATGATGCAACCGCGCATAATCAATAATACACTGTTACATTTCCAGTTCTACGACTAACAGGCTCAGAGCAATCCAGGAAATCAAAGTTTGTCCAATACATCAAACCATGCTAACTCCTAAGTCTTGGGAAATACTCACTTTAAATAGTAGTTATTTTAACATTCAGAATGTTTAACTGAAAATGCTAATAATACACTTTTTTTGGAAAAGAATTCTCTCGAAAGCCTGAAATCTTACACTTGGAGAAAAGTAACGTCAACGGTAGCCAAACATGGGCTCAGAAACCATTCCAACCACCTCACCCCTAACATTGTTTTTAGTCCGACAACACTACCAGCCTTTTTGGGCTCCTACCACTGCTCTTGAACCATGAGTGCAACCAGAGCACAATTTTTGTATGAAACTAGCTACAGGTTAATGACAGGGAGAATAATCAGTGAGACGTCAGTGAATTTTGTTCAGGCTGCAGCATGCACTCACTTACCTAGTTGTTGCAAAGTAGTCGCCTTCACCTGCGTGGGGAGATCCTCCGTCTGCAATAGACTCTCGTAGGCTTCTTTAGCCGCTGTGTGTTTCTTCTGCAGACGCAACGACAGGAGGGAAACAGAGTGATTGAGGGAGAAAGAAGGGAGGGAGGGAGGGGCAGACAGGGAAGAAGAAGAGCGAGAGGTTGTTTTAGGTAGACAGAAGGGTCAGCGTGGTTTATGGGCTCTCTCTCTGGCCACACACAAAGAGTCTGGAGACTTTTGTCTGATCGGTCACAATGACCAGCCCCACACAAACACACACACACTGTCAAAAGGGGGAAGGGGACCAGCCAGACCAGACTCAACACGTCTGGCAGGTTTAGACTCCCGAGTGGTCTTGTGTGTGTGTATGTGTGTGTGTGTGACAACCGTTTTGGGGAAACCTGAGAGGCTCACTCAAGAGGCAAAACGATGTTTGTTTTTAAATGTTGACCTTTGGATTGTGTGTTTGGATATATGGATGGATGGATAGATAGAAGAGTGTGTGAGTGCGTGTGTGTGTGTGTGTGTGCACGCACGCCGGGTGGTGTTATCCTGTTCTTATCAGCTCTTGCTTACATTGCTCTCTCCACTAGCCAACCCCTTGTCTGTATGGATCCTAAAAGCAGACGCACGCACACACACACACACACACACACACACACACACACACACACACACAC
>JAVQIZ010169659.1:0-26208 GCA_036023535.2 Galaxias brevipinnis | reverse complement strand
CCCCCCCCCCCCCCCCCCCCCCCCCCCCCCCCCCCCCCCCCCCCCCCCCCCCCCCCCCGCATGAAGGTTAATTTTGTATAGAGAGGGTCCACGGCTAAGACCTATACCTAGTCACATTTAAATCTGTGGTTACTCCTGCCAAATTATTGGACCAATATTTCTTTTCTTGTTTCTAAGCATTTTGTTACAGATTTACATATCCCATCCTCTTGATTGACACCTTCTCAACTGGAAAAAATACTGCCATGTGTGTTTACTTGTCTCCTCTCTGTCCCTGGCACAGAAAATGAAATTACATAAACACCCTACCCAGACAGAAATATAAGTGTGTAACATAGATTGAATCTGAACATCCTGAACCACCCTTCTGTTCAATGGATTACACATTTGATACCATGCTAATTATTCTACCCCATGCCATTCAATGCTGTCATGTCTCAAACCTGAAGGGTCCTCATTGCAGTAGAAACATTCTGGGCATGTTTCTGGTACTGGCTTACATATTTGGTGTTTTTTCCTCCAGGACCTTGGTGAATGTTTAATCAGTAGGCCTGTGGTATTTCTCAAAAAAGCTTTGTTTTTTTGTTTGTTTGCAGGCAATTTAAATGTACTCATTCATTGATGTCATTGATTTCTTAATGTCTTTATTATGAGATTTTGGAACTATGGGTCTCCTGCAAGCTTTAACAACCCAAAAGAAGCACACGCTACCGTTCTGAACCATTGAAGGAGTTTTAGTATAAAAGTCTTTATATTGGACTTCTAATGTCTACATGGATATAAGATTGCGTGAAGCAACTTGAAGTCTTTAACTGATATCAGAACTTCTTAATGTCACAACATAAAATAGTTTGAATGATCTTTATTTTAACTTAATCATGTTGTGTCCACAGTAAGTCAGTATAACCATGTATATATTTTTTTACCAAAACCTTTATATTGTCTTCATTTTTAGGGGACATAATATTCAATGCAGGTGATCCCGAACTGCCGCCAGACTTCATTTTTGGGGAGGATGCAGAATTCTTACCTGAACCCTCTGAACTTCCAGTAAGTTTGTTCTGTGACTGACTGACTGACTGAATGAGTGAGTATATTATATATACATGAGATATAGAATATGTTCTTGATGTGACTCCTTTGTCTCTTGTAAACGTAATTTTCCTGACAAATATATTACACATCAGTATTGGCACTGGAACTTCTGCTGTTCATAATAAATTGCATAACTGTGAGTTGCTGTAAATTGCGTAACATCGGCTCTTTCTGAAGTGACTTTCCAGATTATGTGATAAGAGCTAATGCTAGTCTTCATAGGAAAAGAAGAAAAATGTAATAGTAAAAAATACAGTTGTGATCAAACTGGCATGACCTAATTAAATAGATCGGTACTTCATGTGTTTTTTTTCACAGTCTTCACCTTTCGCATTATTTAGCCTAATTTATAACATTTAGTAGAGCTTTGTGAGAGGATTTTCACTTACTCATTTGTTCATAAACAGTAGTGCAATAAATTAATCATGCTAATACAAACGTTGCATTCATTTTACATTACATAAGAAGCCATTTCTGAATATGTAGTAATTTTTTACACAAAATCAGTGCATAATATTGTAAATCAATTAAGGCGGCTAACTGTCCCTGAATCGTTGGTATTAAAAGGAACACACAACTTCATATTATCAGCATGACAGTGAAAGGAGGCATTGTGTTTATATGACCTGCAGGAAGTATTACAAATGGAGAGCAAGATGGGGTTAGAATTGAGCCTAGCAGATCTTTGTAATTTTATACAAGATATGATGTTTTCTAACCTAACACAGACATGTCTAATACATTTTGAAACATACACCAGGTTAGGGCTTTTCCAGACACTCTCAGATAATTCCTTAGATGTTCCATTAGAATAGTATGGTCAATTAAATCAAAGGCAGCACAAGGAAAACTACTGTACACTAGAACATTGTTAGAAGCAGCTGCTGCAACAACGTCATTGCTCTCCAAAGATATACAAGTATGAATAAGATTAGTTTAAAATCGTTTTCCAAGCTAAACAACTCCTTGTGAAAATGTCCCAACTGGATGTTTTCCCAAAGGTGTGAAGAGGCAGACTAGACTCTTATATTGGGCAAGCAGCTATTGTTATTGTTGCTGTTGGGCTACTATTGGTTAGAATTGTACTACATGGCTATTTAAAGGCATTTTACCAGAGAGAAGTTAAATTCCCCTGTCTGTGTCAGAGTCTGGTAGACAGGAGTGAAGCGTTACTCTGTTCCAGCTGTGCACATAAGGGGAAGTACCTCGCTTGGCAGTCAGTTTGTTTATTCACACGCATACTCTTTTGCACTGCCCATGCTTTCATAATCCCCTCTCTTCTTTGTTCCTGAGATCTTTCTCTCCCACTCACTCCCTTTTTCCTCTGCAATTTCAGTCTATCCCTCTCAGTCAGTAAGACCCCTTTTTCTCCCAGTGTTGCGCCTCAGAGCCATATCCCACACGTTTCCATTTGTTTGGTATAACCTCAATTCAACAGTAATGATTCATATAACATACTGGAAATTACGATGTTGAAGTTTGGAATGTTTCGAAATTGTTAACAGAGGAAAGATTATTTCACAAACTACAAAACAGTAGCTTAGCTTTACTTGATTTCTTGAAATAAAAAATCTAAAACATAAATACACAGTGTACCATACTAATACCTAGTTATTTTTATCATAAATGTTCACTGTCATTTATTTAGCATTTGTTTTATGCATTTTACCGTCATTGTGATCCCTTTCAACCCTGTTGATTTAAAGAAATTTTCAGCTGACAATATGAAGGACACCAAAAGGTGCAAAAAGGCTGAATGTGAAAAGAAATTCACCTTTTAATCCATTTAGGTACTTTGTCAGGTGATAATTTCATACTCAAACTACAGCGAGATACAAAACACCTTACAAACAAGACCATTGACATTATGGAAGGGAGTTGCTGTCTTACAACCTACAAATAACCTATAAATGAAGCTAAATGATGTGCTTAAATCAGAGCTTAACAAGGTCACTCAAAATTAGTGGTTTCACCTATATACTTAATTTTTGTGTATGCCCTTTTATAGGAAGTTTAATGTAGATTCTGAATAAAGATGTGTTAATTGTGTGTAGTGTTCTGAGATATTTGTGGGATTCCGTATTGGACTGGAATGTGTGTTGTGATTTGGAAGTGATCATGTACAGATAAAGTTCAACTTATATTGCTGATCTTTAATGTTATTTTATAACTTCACAAATCCCTTTTGGTTGGGCTTGATTTCGTTATATGCGATATATTCTCTTTTAAATGACCATGGTCCATGGTCAAGCTAAAGAAAGATTTCACAGAAGGCCTGTCAGACGCAGTCCAATTATTAGTGGTACTCCCAGCAGCAGGGTTACTCATTACTGAAATGGGAGGGAGAAAACACTATGTCACCAACCAGGTAGGACGGGGTTTAACTCACTGATTCATGGGGTTTGGCTGGGCAGGACATGGACAAGGCTCAGTTGGGAGTCATGTATATGCTCAAACGTCCAAGCTCCTGACAGGAATCTGACCGCGAATATCTGCACTGTAGTTACTGGGAAGACGGCTGAAGGAGTGGAAATGACGAGCAGGGAGGAAGGTGGGGGCTGCTTCTTGTCATCACTTGGTTCTATTGCCTCACCCTTTTCTTGTTAATGCAGTCAGTGGCTGCCAACTAAAAAATCTTGTGAGTAGAGTTCCACACTTTCATCAGAGGGAGAGTGAGGATAATAATGAGTATCTGAGAACGGAGTTTTTAATGTCAGGATGTGCATCATCTGTACTGTAGATTCAATACTAGCGATAGGGTATGATTTGTTCTGTCTCGTTGCAGTGGAGGATTTGTGAGATTTGTCCCCGTCCTCAAGAGTTCTCCGTAACATCTTGTATCTACTCTGCTCCAGTTCTGTGCTAGAACAGCTCCACCCCTAATTTGTCTGCAGTGTATCATTTGTCTGGCCTAGACCTCTCCAGAGCCCGACAACCTTTTGGGAGTTTCCCCAGTGCTTTGTAGCTTTCCAAGCTTCTTGTTTGTGTGTTTGTTATCTGTTTTGTGTGTATGCTTGTTCACCCAGGGTTAACCTATGTTCCATGTCCTTCTAATTTTAACAAAAACATGAGTCCACTTGTCCATCCTTAATCGCTAACACACTTTGTACAAACAGATTGGGTTTCATAATCTTGGACATTCCTAAATGTCTGTTGTTTTGTCATGCTGCAGTCATCACGTTGAAAAACGACGACAGTATTCCTAGTGATAGCCCACTCTACTCCCACAACCTAACTACATTGGGAATTACCCATATTACATATACTGGCCTATGTAATAAGTCAAGATTTATTGTTTTCAACCCTGAATATTATCAGACCTCCAATAAAATGATAGCCTATTCAATTTCATACTAGGGCATTACCAATACAGTTCATGTGTAAAAAAAATATAAAAGACAAAAGAGTAAATTGTTTGATATCTACAGTAATGACACAATTTTAAACAGCTCTAGTATGCCATAATTTCTTATTATTATTAAGTTATGTAGTTCTTACCATTTTATCGTTCTGTCTGATGACCTTTGATCAATAATCATGCAGTTAATTACTTTAACGACATTGCCTGTAAGCAAGTTTACATTCAGTGGCCACCTCATTAGGTGCACCTACTTATTACCACAAATAGCTCAATAAATAATCGTATGACTCAAACTCAAAATAATGCATGGAAATATGGTCAAGAGGTTCAGTTCTTGTTTACTGAACATTAGAATGACAAAAATGTGACTGTGTCCATAGAAAGTTTGTTGATGCCTGACAAGGTGGTTTCAGCATCTCAGAAACTGCTGACCTCCTGGGATTTTCACACACAACAGTCTCTAGAGTTTACATGGAATGGTGCGGAAAACAAAAAACAGAGTGCAGCTGCTCTGTCGGGAAAAACACCTTGTTCATGGAAATGGTCAGACTCAGGATAATGCCCAGACTAGTGTCAGATAAGGACAGCCTCAAAACTCATTTAACCCCTCTTCACAGGAGCTGTTTCCAGCAGGGCATCCCTGAAGTGTTTACCAATGCTCACTAAAGGAACACAGCTACTAATGTTAGGTTTATCGAAAAGCATTTCTAGGACCATCAATAGTTGTAGAACAATGTTCGATGGACTGAAACGTCATAAGTAGAGTAAGCACGGCTGTCCTTTATTGGTCCTTTATCACTGTTCATTAACCAAGATACAAAAGGACCCTTTTCTTTTCTTACTTTGCCGAGACCATGGAGTCTTTTAATTATATGTTGATAAAAGGTTTTGTAACTTCGGCTAACATTTGTTACATTATGCTCCTTTTTTTGCAGTTAAACAAGGTCATGAGTTTTTATGAGCCTTATCGTTTACGAGTTTTTTCCCACCATTTCAGAATGAATAGTCCTCTGAGATATAGGTTTCCTGCATAATGAATCATTGTCCTGAATTTGGATCTCTGTTCACTCCGCTGTGTAAAAGTCAAGGGCAAACGTTTTATAAATATGTTGGAGTTCAGTTTACCTACTGGCAACCTTGAAGGCCAAGTATTGGTGAGTTTTTCCTTTCAGTATGTCCAACTGATCCCCTGGTGCCCTCGTAACAATGGACGACAGGGTCGTATGGACCTGGGTCTAGTGTACCAACTGTGGCCTCCTCTTCCTTCCTGCTTTGGAGGATAAAGCGTCTCAGATCTTAGTAGAGTTTACGATTGGCAGGGCTCACTGACCGGTCTGGGAAATTATTTTAAAAGCCAGGGTTTAGTTTGCCTCTTGAGATGGTTGTGAGAAAGGAGTTTGGCAATTGTCAAGCACCAATTGATGGATGATGGGAAACTAAAAATCTAAATTACGTTGTGATATTAATTTCAGTCTCCCCAATGCTGTAATGAACACCATGTAAAAGTAGTAGCAAGAATATATTGAAAAAAACCAATACAATTTGGCACATTGTTTCATATAGGACACAAGCCACACGGTTTGTATTGCAGGAACACTATCGGCTGTGAATGCCAAGTGTCTTAAACACATGACAAGAGCAATTTAGTGTGATCTTAGACTTGGCAATCTCTGGGGGCGAAACAGGGCACGAGCCCACTCTTGAATTAGAGACTGGCTGAGATTAATGTAATACTTGAGAGTTTTTAATGCCTCACAATTTCAAGTCAACGGCGGTTTATTGGATCAGGTTGCCAAAAACTATTAAAATCACATTAAAATGCAAAAACAAATATTTACTCTTGGCATTTATAATTATCTTTAATTTTCAGATGCCAGTCTTTAGCTCAGTGCCCTCAGATATAAATTGGATAGAAGTAGCAAATAAAACAAATGTCGGTGTTGAATGGTACAGAAAGACATAATTCTGTCAGCTTGAGTCTCCTCAGTTTGATGAGGCCCAGTTTAGGCCTACAGCTTGTTTACCAAAACATAATGTTCTTTAACGTGTTGTATCCTTTAATTTTGATTGGTTAGGGAACATTCTTAGTTAGACTATTTTCCGAAAACAGAATGCAGTTTCCATTTTTGTGTGTTTGTGTGTGTGTGTGGGGGGGCTAACATATTAATTAATGTTGAATGTTATTCAAACCGAACTACTGTTATGTGCCAGTCTGAATAAATCCAACTCCCCTCGCACACAAATGTTGTAATACTTTATCTTTAGCATTAGATTACCAAGTATATGGAGCTCAGGCTTTCACATATCACAACCAATTGTAGAATTTTCTTTGACTAGAAAAAGTACTAGTATATTTGTCAGTAATATATCAGAGTACGTTTTATTGAATCACAGTGGACCATAAATAGCTCGATATCAGCGGGGTGCGTGATTGAGCCAGGGAATAATGGTGCGTGAGGCATTGCACTTCACGATAAGGGGCATTGCATGTTACCCCCTGTGGATAGGAAGTGCAGCAGATTTTCTTCTTTTTTTTACAACAGTAATATTAAACTACACCCACACACACTTTCCTAATGTAAGTGTATCATTTATGTATGTATCCATCAGCAATCTGGATTGAACATAAGGGACACCTTCTTTCGAAATTGACCTTTTGATTGAATAGGCATCTATAAGCAAATCAAATCGCTGAAGTCAAACAGAAAACACAAATCTCTTGGGTTAGCATTTCATTGTTATCAGTGGGGTACCCTGGCTTTTAAACATACAGGAAGTATAACAAGCACCAAATATTAATCTGGAATTTGTTTCCAGGAAGAAGATTTTGTCCATGTTTAAATGTGCTGTGTTGTGGAGTTCAAACATTTTACCTCGAAACAAAATGCATGGTTTATAAAGCATCAATTCTTGTTTTCTTTGCTTCTAATATTGTGCCTACATGTATTGCCCATTCCTCTTGTTTTCCCTGTCCTCCTTCCCCTCCTTTTTACCCGCTCCTCAGTGTAGTTTCAGTGATCCACTGTGTCACAACCCTGACACAGCACTTCCTCAGTCTCCACTCAGTTTCAGCTCACTACAGCCTTAGGGCATGGCTGCTCCTTTTGGACAATGCCTGTCCTTGTTTCCATTGCCCCCTCATTTCGGGAATCCCGGCGTTGCTGGTAACCACTCGTGGCTCAGGATGATGAGGTCACTGGCACTGAATAGACCTTGCCCCGTCCACTGCATCCTTCTGTGATGCCATGGGGAATGTAACTTGTAGGAAAACAGTGAAGGCTTTTTAAGTTGAGCAATATGGCAACCAGAAATAAAGGTAGGCGGACAGACACAGACAGACTGGTACTCAGAGAACCTTCAGAAGTCTGTAAAGTTAAAACGTTTGAATTGAACCTTTTGTCCTGATCTCCTCGTGTTTACAAAAGCTGAGTGTAAAAGGGGGTTGTTCTATCCACCCCTCAACCCCTCCTTACCATATAGCCCTACTCACTGTGTATCTGGCTCTCTATCTTTAGGCTCTGATCTTCAACTAGATTGACCTTTGACCTATTGTAGACCATACATATGGCTATTCAGCGCACCGACCAAAACCCAGGAAAGAAATGGATGGTTCAAACCAACACAGAAGCTAAACATCAGACAGGAATGTCCCAGACTGGAATTACGGCTATGTCATCAGTACAGTCATGTGTTGGCTCGTACTGGCTTTGCCTCAGTTTCACATTGAGTCATAGACGCTGGTTCACTTTCGCTTTTGAAGAATATAGGGCCACAGAAATAACTTGAACTCGTTGAGATTCAAAAGGTTTTATTAGTAACCTTCCTCCTCACACAGTGCACTGCCAATATTACTATGTCCACAAGGGTTTAGCAATCATCTCTCCTCTCCAAGCTTTATCTTTGTTTTTACTTTCACTTTTTTTTCAAAATTAAGACTTCAATAGAAGAGAACTGTGTGAATATAGATTTAGTTGAGTGATGTGTTACATCAGTTTTACTTAAATGACTCTTCCTTGAATGGTCACGCTCTACTATAATAAAGCTCTATGAATCCCCTAAATGTCCCTCCACAGTAAGCCAGTCGACAGTGTGTACGCCAAAGGATCTCTGAACTCAGACAGCATCTGTTCAGTAAAGCATCTATTTTATTTCAAATTCCCAACAGTATTTGACCACTTATTTAATGTCCAGTATTTGCCCTTTGCTTAATTGGTCTACAGTGTTTTATTTTTTTTATTTGAAGCTCCTGCTCACAAAATAAATCAAGGCATATTTTTTGTTTTTGCTTTGGAGTGTTCCGATTCAGTCATGCATTTGTCTTTATTTAGCGTACATTTTTTTTGCAATTTGTTTTTGCAGTGTCACCCACATTAATATAGAGTGTTTTTATTCTTTGTGCATCAACAGGCAATTTTCTCTTTAGGGAGGGTAAACATCCTGTTTGGTGAAATTAGGCCAGCGGAAGATGTTTGGTCTTCATTGCTCACAGAATCGTGACAGGTGGTTGCATATGTGGTGGTTTCTCACAGTTCATTTGCATACCTGTTCCTGACCTCAGTCAGTCAGGTCTGTGTTATTTGGCACTGGATATGCAAATGAAGCTTGTGGGAGGATATTTATTTTAAATCTACAATAGACCATTTACTAAGCATGTTAGGGGGGTTAGCCCGCAATAGAATTATTTTATATACATATGTTACCATACACTAACACCATTCGTTTATATACTCAAAAATTTTCTAATTTAGCTAAGTTAAGTTTAGTATGTGATTAGGGTCCTTGTGAATAACATTTTGTGTGTCGATCCAGATAATGTGTTTGAAAAACAACATTCAATGGAATCTTTTGTAGCAAATATTAATCTCTTTGCAATTCTTCACCGGGTTGAATTTACTTCACTATTGTAGAATTAAAGATCATTAACGTTTTCATTGAAGGTTAGAAGAAAAGCATGCATCCTGTTACCACCAAAACGGTTCTGTGTTCTGACAGGAAATCCTCTGGTACAACCATTTTCCTCTGATCCGGTGATAGAAAGTGTAATTCCTGGAATAGGTTTTAACTACCTGTTACGGGTATCGCCAATATTTTCCCATCATGCGTGCCCTGCTTCTTTTATCTAATTCATGAATTCAGGTCAAATCACTGTTTTTCCAAAATAATAATATGACCAGTAACCATCTTGAGAAAACAAAACCATTACTATTTTTCTCCCACTTAATTTTTAACCCCCTCAAATCTAGTTGTTTTGAATTGTTTTAAATTGACTGATTGATTTTATCACTAAGAAAGAACAAACAAGAATAGATGAAGCACAGATTCTGTCCACAAAGTCCATTCACTTCTACTCTATGTAACACCTCTGCTCTCTTGTCCTCTTGTGTCTTGCAGCACCTGGTCCAATGGGATGCGGGCGACCCGGAGTGCCTGCTCCTGCTGGTGAAAGAGCTAATAGAACAGTATCACCAGTACCACTGCCAACGGCTCCGAGACAGCTCCAGACTGCTGTTTGAGTACGACAGTCTGCTAGAAGAGCCTGATTATGGCCGGAGCATGGAGATCTATGCCGCCCGCAAGAACAGCTGGGTACAAAGCAATAATGAATCAGCCTACTAGTTTAAAACCAAACATTTCTGCTTTAATAAAACTGTTTGTTTTCACTGAAACACAAAATTTCAGTACGCCAAAAACCAAACTTTGTGGTGGGGCTTTCCCATATTGTGGGTCTCGAAACACTTGCAGATCGGGGTTGTGCAATCACACATTGCCAAATTAGGGAGGTTATCAGGCAGAGCTTTTTGAGTACTCATGAAATTACGTGGTTAATGAGGGCGCCATACAGAGATGTGGTAAATAGTATGGTTTGTGAAGCAACAAAAAATGACAATGATACACTTTCTCTTATTATACATTGTCCTCCAAATTGACCTTCACTTTTCTACAATTACTTACATTTTCTGTGGATAAAAGCTTGAAATAAAGATATTTTCTACGTTACTGTTCGCCCAGTTTGTGGATGTAAGAGGCCATTATACGCTTTTCTCATTGTCATCTCACTATCAATGCAATCGCTGCTAGTTATTGTAAGTACTGAGCTGTTTACTATTTACCAGCTGTTTACTCTGTGTGTGAACCCTCTTTATACATGGTGTAGTGATCTTTCCTTGGCTCCCGTCTTTCAGACCGGAGAGTTCTCAGCGCGCTTCCTGCTTAAGCTCCCTGTGGAATTCAGCAACATCCCTGTCTATCTTCTCAAGGTAACTCCTCCTCACCACCCTCAGCATTGCGTGTGAATCCATGCTCACATTCACTCACAGTCACACACATGCAAACCTCCTTAATGCAAATCTTGCATATGCTCACTTCAGCAAACAAACAAATAAACATGGAAATTATTCCAAGTGCATTACATCAACGCAGACACACACACACACACACACAGACACACACACACAGAAACACTGTTCCGTATATATATTTTTCTGTCCCTCAATAATATTGAGTTATAGTTGTGCTGTCATGTTAGATGAGCTTGGGACATTTGCAGGCATTCCTCGGCATACATTTTTATTTGTTTCTGTGTCTTTCATAGTGGTAGGAATGTATGTGCAGTTTGTGTGTGTGTGTGTGTGTGTGTGTGTGTGTGCGCGTTTGTGTGAATGTGTAGAGTTGTGTGTGTGCAAGCGCATGCAGTCACTGGTCGCCGGGGCTGTGAGTTGACTAATCAGCAGGCCGTCACTCCCTATCAGCGCTGAGCTGCGTGGTGTCTGCAGGCTGCGCAGACCCGGCTCTCTTGCTCGTGTGGTTTTTTTCTCCCCCCTTCTATCTTTTCCTTCATCCGTCTTTGAGTGCGTGTGTTCTGTGAGCCCCAGGAGAGCCCAGCTCGCTGGCCTTTTCCTGCCCGGCTGCTGTTTGTGAGAGGTAATGATGGTAAACATAAGGAAAGCTGCAGCCGCCATCAGTCTCACAACCCATCGTCCCCGTGTCGTTCAGTGCTGGAGCATCCCAGTCAGCCTAGATTTCAGCCAGCTGAACTCAGCCTTTGACTACTTTGAGGAGTGTCTAAGACCAGCGGTGGTCGTCTTCGCTGCGAGGTGTTTCCGCACATCCTCAGGCAGGAAAGGTTTTTTTGACAGTAAGAGGTTGGCTTCGGTGGCTTTTGGAAAGTGAACTCGTCACTTTGGAGTCCCAGGGGGGGCATGAAGGCGTTCAATAGTAGCAAGGCAGACGCATCAACACCTTGAGCCTGTGGGAGGCCTGGCTTTGTAGCCACTGATGCAATGCTGCTGAAAGAGAGCTCACTTTTCCATCAAAATAGTTATTAGAGGTTTTTGTCTGAGAGATGTGCTAGTCCCTGCTTTCCTAATCATATCACATTCATTGTCAAACGCATAAACACAAAAACAAGTATTCACACTTTTCACCTAGATGCACATTAAAATAGTGTTTATTTTTTAAAATATCAACTTTGAATTGTGTCCTTGTATAGTACGGTATATATAATCATAATCAAGGGAACAGAGGAAACATAAGTGTATGAGCACACGGCAGGGAAATATTGAAAATACACCTCGTCCGCCCACTCATCCCAGTGGAGTTTTCTTCGTGAGTTGCACCTCACAAGCACAGACGCTTGATACAGAAATGCACCGTACTGCAGTGCAGACCAATGACCTGCATTTTTCTAGGTGACAGATGCCTTGCATTTGTTTTGATCATCTTAATGGTGTCTTGAAAACGTGTCAGTTGTCTTACTGCATTTCACTTTTTCACATTGGAATAGGCACAAAGGAGTATAATTGTGCCATACTATTTTGCTAAAGATGTAAATGCCTTAGGCTTGCATAGTGCAATGTTTGTCTCTTGATGTAAACATAGGCCTGTATCATATAATTCAACAAACGCAATCGTGTTTGTGCATTTCTAAAGGTGTACAACCTTAAATAATAAACCGTAATTTTGCAATATTTCTGGCCTACGGTTTTGTTAAATACATATACTTGAAGACTGAAGTTTACACACAGGTTAAAGTAATTAAAAAAAAAATTTTAACCACTCCGCATACTTTATGTTAACAAACTTTAGTTATGGCAAGTTGTTTAAGACATCTTCTAAATTATTATGAATAAAATATCATATATTTTAATATTATAAATTTTTCCAACAATTGTTTACAGGCAGATTATTTCAAGTATAATTCACTGCCACAATTCCAGTGGGTCAGAAGTTACCATACACTATATTGATTATGCCTTTAAAAAGTTTCCGAAAATTGAAAATTCCAGAAATTTATGTAACGGCTTTAAAAGCTTTTGATATGCAAATTGGCATAGTTTGAGTCATTTGGAGGTGTACCTGTGGATGTATTTTAAGGCCTACCTTCACACTCAGGGCCTCTTTGCTTGGCATCATGGCAAAATCAAAAGACCTTAGCCAAGACATCAGAAAAGTATTTTGGACCTCTATAAGACTGGTTTATCCTTGGGAGTAATTTCTTTGTTGATGAAGTTACCACGTTCATCTGTACAAACAATAGTACGCAAGTAGACCTTGTACCTCTCAGGAAGGAGACACGGTGTGACTCCTAGAGATGAACATTCCTTTGGCATGAAAAGTACAAATCAATCCCAGAACAAGAGCAAAGGACCCTGTGAAGATGCTGGAGGAAACAGGTACAAAAGTATCGTTATCCACAGTAAAACTGGTCCTACACCAACATAACCAGAAAGGCCTCTCAGCAAAAAATAAATCACTGCTCCAAAACCACAATAAAAAAGTCAGACTATGGTTTGCAAATGCACATGGGGACAAATATCTTACTTTGTGGAGAAATGCCTTCTGGTCTGATGAAACAAAAATGCTGTTTAACCATAAAGATCCTCATTATATTTGGAGGAAAAAGGGGGAGGCTTGCAATGCGGAGAGCACCATCCCAACCATGAAGCACGGGAATGGATGGCAGCATCATGTTGTAGGGGTGCTTTGCTGCAGTAAGGACTGGTGCACTTCACAAAATCACTATCATTCATTATCAATTATCATTATCAATCATTATCTATTACATTTCACTTTATTGAAAGAAAGTTATGATCCAACTGACCTCAGACACTGAATATTTACTAAGATTAAATTGTGTCAGGAATTGTGAAAACTTTAAATGTATTTGGCGAAAGTTTATGTAAACTTCAGACTTCAACTGTAGCTTGTTCCTTTACCAATCAAAGTTATTAGGTCACTACTAATTTAAATGTATAGCTGGTTTTGTAGTTAACCTGATTGCACTAGTTGGCACTGGAAAAGGGTAGGACAAGGTGTTTTTAAGGTCATGGACTACAACAGCTACCTCCCCCATATCGAAACCTCACGTACCCCTAGATCCGGGTAGGTCTGCCATGTAGCAGAAATCAGATGTAGGTGCGCTGGTAGCAGAGGTTTGAATGTTGCTGGTGGGTGGGCACAGTGGAGGACAACCGTAACCCGGAGCAAAGCATCTCTGTGGTCTGCGCTCAGTGCATCGGACATGTTTACCTTCCTGCGTCGACTAGCCAGCCTCGGGGAGCGGGGAGTGCTAGTTTATAATGGGGGCAGCCTGTCAGAGTCAAAATGGAAGAGGGATAAGGACAATGCAAGGAGAGACGAGGAGAAGACACTGCAGCGCATGGATAGATGTTGGCAGCTTGTTCCCCGTCAAAGGACACTTGGACCTCTGGGCAGCGTTTTAGTATCTCATCTCTCGTTTCTATGTCAACCCTGTGGTTGTGGAAGGAGTAGGGACATGCCTTGACCCATCTCCCCCTGTAGGGTTGGTTAGAGCAACTTCAAGAGACATTCCTATGTTCCATAACAATTGTTCCTTTCTTCCAAGTGTTTTGTCTTTATTTAAGTGTTCAAAATGTATGTTGGCATTAATGTCCATGTTGATGAACCTTTTGAACGGCTTATTCCTCTTTCTCTTTGTCGTCTTTTAAACAAGCTGACCAATCAGGACTGAGATAAAGGCAGAAGAGAAAATGTCAACAGGAAAACCAATAGACCTACACTCCCTTAACAGAATGACTAATGGATATTAACATCATATTTCTCTCAAAGAAGCCTTAGAGATCGCAAAGCTGTCTCACTTTTTTTGTCATATTATTTGAATACTCATTCAACTTTTAACGCGCCGTTCAATCGCACCTTTCTATTTACCTACAGAGCTACACTTCCACTATACATGTGCCATAGCTTACTGTTGGTCGGCTCATAAGGCAAATACGTTAGCACATATTATTGCCATTGTGACCTTTTGCTGACATATGTAATGACATAAGTGACATGTAAGGTTAATGTGCATAGCATACAGCACTCACGCTGCTGGCTTTTTATAATCTCTATCTACACTACTAAAAAGCCCTTGTTCTGTGGCGGCTTCCCTCTAAATGTCACATCAGCAAGCTTCCCTAGCGATCTGTGTGGAGAGATGCCACATTCGTGACCGAGCCCGTTGCTTTCGCTTCACTTGATTCGCCTGTAGTCGCCCCGAAAGCACTGACCCATGCTGCCCATGCCATTAGCAGTGGGCAAGTAACGTGACGGTATCAATGTATCGATCCCTATGGGAAAGCCTTAAGCAAACGTATCGATTAAGCCAAGTTCAAGTGTAGTAATCAACATCTTTGGTTACTCAACTGTATTCAACACAAGATAGAGTAGGTCAACACAGTGTTCTATAAAAAGAAAATTGTCATTATTGTAAGCAATGCTATTTATTGTAGCTGATAGCTTTCAATTAAATTAATGCTGATTGTTCTATGCTTTTTCCGATTTCAGTCCCAGCTGTTAGAGGGACAATTCACAAGGCTGCATGGCACTCTACTCTCAGAATGATTTTAAATTCAAATCATGATGAATTCCAGACATTTTTCTCCCATTACCTCCGAAGTTGGATCCTCCAGGTCATCATTCTCGGAGGGTCACAGAGCCCCTAATACTTCGCTAATCCTCCTCTTGTCTGCTTAGCCCCTGTGTGCATATGCAAGAACACTTACTTTTTACATCAAATTATTTTTACTCAAATTATTTGTAAGTTTTTTGTCCTCCAAAACCTTTTCAATTGTACAGGCAGCAGCAGACAGAGAGGGGGTGAATCAGAGCCTCCGGCGGGAGCCTTGTCTTTTCAAGCCTTTTTTAGTCCGCAGCTTTGCCAACTTATTTATGTACACACTTGTTTGTTTCCGTGTCCATTTATCCTTTTGTTTAGCTTTTTTTATATTGGTGAACACATTTAATTTAATTAGATTTTAAAATATGTAACTTTTATGAGTTTGTGGGTCTCCCTACTTAAAAGATGGACATTAAAGATTGACAAAATACTTTAAAAAAATGTATTTGATAATATAAAGATGTACTCTGTGTGAATGTCTGCTGCTATGTCAGAGAATCGTCCCCCCGTACATTCATCCCCCCGTCCGTGTATGCAAATGAAATTCTTGATAACAATTTCAATTAAGGCAAATCAAAAGTGTGGTTGGGGCATTGTGAGTCTGTGCGCTGCCATTAAATTATTTATTTTCATCCCAAGTATTTTTACATCAAATGTAAAATGCTGCAAATTGGTTTCACTAAGGAGGAGGAGTCATGGTTTTGCCTCGGTATTCCTTTGGGCAGAGTTTAACAATGTCTTCCACTTTAGTAGCAAGAGGACAGAGAAAATAGCTTGCATGTGGATGCAAGGACTCAAAATTAGGGTTGACCAGAGAAAGACTCAGTGCAACTATTTAGAGAACTCAAAAGAGCACCCCTTGAGCACAGTATGAGTGTGTTGTTGAAAAAACGTCTATTAGTGACAAAGCGGCCTTATGAAATGCACAATGCTCCATAATTTCTTCGTTTAATTTACACCAAGTTACTTATCATAATCATAAAGCCTTCTGAGTGTTAATTTATGGGTCTATTAAATGTACACAATTTTACTACTCTGTAAATATGTTTTGTATGACTACATTTTGTTTAATCACACCTAATATAGTATACAGAATGTCTTTCATGATTCTAAGATATTGTAATAGCTACAAAGGTGATCCTCGGTGAGAACTTAAATCAATTTCACTCCTAACGCATCTCTTTGTCTCCTGCCTAAGGGTGCATGGTAACAACAACACACGTTTGTTTGTTGCAAATTCTCTTGAAATATCATACATTTCATAAATAACACCAGAACCATACAGCATTCAGTCCATGTGAGGTTCTCTCAGTCAATTGTGCAAATAAAATGGTCATGAGGAAAATATATGTCAAAGCAAGAGGTCATGTTTAGAATAAATAAGTGGACTGTATAGGCGTTTCTTTTTTACAAAACTCAATTGTGTTGTTGGCCAGCGCAAACCTTCAATCACTGAACATTTTGTCATTTTGCCCTTCCTGAACTTGCATACTGTCACCCATGCAATGCTGTATGGTATCTCTTTGGAACTGCAGTAGACCAGCTTTATTAGGTAGGATCACGAGCCAAAATCCAACCCGCATTTGTGGCAATACTATTCTCACTAGTCTTATCAATCTCAGCACCTGACTGCTTCTCTTCACGAAACCCCTACGAGTCATTGCGCAAAGCTGAGATTAAAGCATAGGGAGAGCGACACAAATCTACTTATGTGGCGGCCTACACTGATGAATCACCACTGCTTGTAAGGCAGCTCTTTTGGGGCATGCACTGTTTGTGTTTTTACTGCCATTTGTTCTGTGGTCTTACATTGTGGAAAATGTTATGTGTCATGCTTTTTGCTGTGATAATCTAGAGTCCAGAAGCTGACCAACAATTGGTACCTTGACCCTTCTTGTGCTTGTCTTTCCAATGGCGTTGCCACATCTATGTTGCCCCATCCTCATCCACCCACTTTGACTTGGTTTTTGTGGTCCAAGGCACTCCGCTTCCCCTTGGTGTGGCAGTTGAGATTTTGGAGAAGTAGCGTACAAACATATTCCACCGTGTCAGATGATTGTTGTTTCACAATATTCTGTGTGGGCCTGGAAAACATGTATCCATGGTCATTGATGCATAAGCACACACACGTTATGTTCCCATACGGACACCTGGATCTGAAAAGGTTGCCGAGAAGAGGGTTGTGGCGGTCACATCACCCAGTGTGACTTCAAACCTTTCATTAGGGCTCCGTTAAGGATAATAATTATTTACCCTTACAACTGTCTTTGCTCCCCATACTATGTATTGTGTCTTTCACCAGAAAAACAAACAATAGAGGAAAAGCCCACAAGTTTAGTGACTTGGTTATACAGATTATGTATGAAAGGTCACAATGGAATACGCGAGCGTCTCTCATAGTTAGATGGAAATTAAGAAGATCCAAATCATTATTTTGATAATTTTCCTTTTTCACCTGTATTGCAAGAAGCCTGTATAAGAACAGTTACTGGGTGCAGTATATGTGTGTTACCCTTTGTCGTGTCCTCGTTCTGCTCCCAGGGATCAAGCCCAGGCCTCTGCGTGACTGCTGAGCATTTGATGCCAGAGCAAGTGGTTTTAATTTGCGGCCTTGCCGTGCCCTTGGACGGTAAACACTGACTAAGAGCTTTGGAATCTTAAGAGCTATAAAATAATTGCAGGTTACTCCTGTAATGAAAAAGTGTGTAGCTTCTTGGTTCTCTCTCAGCCCATTTCTTTCCCTGCACATGTATTGTTCCTCCAAATCTTACTGATTGGGAAAGGACACAGAGTTTTTTTTTCTGAAGCCATATTTTTTGTTTTGGATAGTGTATTTACCATTATTAAAATATTTATATGAACATGAATATTTGTAGAGGAAGATCATTTCCTTCAAGGTTATGCTACGGCAAGGCATGTCCGATGACACTATGTCATGTACTCAAAGCAGAAGTCACGTGCCATGTGGAAGATCTTTATTTTCCTAAGGTGCCATGCAGCTTGAGTGATCTGAGTGAACTATTGCAGTCCTTGGTAGACAAACATAACTAATGACCATGAAGGGAAAAGGAAAATGTGTTATTGTCGTCATGCTGAGATGTACAGTATGTGACAGCAGTTTGGCATTTAATGTGAGAGTAAGTTGTCCCAAATGAAAAGTCAGGTAATTGCCAGTTCTGGCCTCAGTAATGCAGTGTAGGACAAAGATCTTTAAAAGCCGTCAAGCAAGTAAACAATTAAGACACTTTTTAAAGGTAGCTGAATTATGGGTTGTTCTGCCCTTGAAAATGGAAATAATAAATGTCAGGATAATGGCTTCCGAGCAGAAATCAGAGAGAAATGTTTTCAAAGACAGTGTCACATTTGAGTCTGGTTGAAAACATTCTAATAGGTTAGAAAGAAGTTTTCCAAGAAAGTGGTTGTACAGAATATTTCTTGAGTGTTGTATTTAGAATAATAATTTTTGACACTTTCTTCTTATAAAATAAATTTTAAATATCTAATACATTTAAAATCTGAACCATGCTAAATATTGTCATAACTGAGCAATATTCAACTCCTTTGACGTGCACAATTAATTACATTCCTACCGGACTAAATATCATGTTAACGGTAGAATTGGTATGTTGGATCTATAATACCATTGGTGACGTCTGGCTATGCTGTTCTTCAAAACGCATTCCAAAAAAGGAAATACAGGTTCATTATCTGCTGACACAGCTATCTGAAGTTCCTGTCCCTGTTGCAACACCGTGGATGTAGTTGCAAAACTATAGGATGGGTGTGTCATGATGCGACGTGAATGTCTGATGTAATAAGTGCAAAGGAAAGAGAGTTGGTTGGAAGCTCAAGTCCAAATATTAGGGTTTTAGTGTTATCAGATGTGCACTAGATCCAGTTGTGCATGCTTTTATATATACCCTAAACCCCTTACTATGTAAAAATAGATAACGATTTTACCCCTTACGAAATCAGTGATGTGGCTGTCGACAGGGGCACTGTAAAAACAAAACAATTCTAAACCAATAGCTCCTATATAGCTTAGTTCTTGGAACGTTACACTCGTCAGCTCACAGTTTGATTCACACTATGTCACCCACACTATAATGTATGCACTCATGGTGCATGAAACGAATATAATAATCTGAACACTCATGGCATATTTAAAAAAATAAAATAAAATAAAAAGATTAACCATACTAAATTCCAAAATCATGCAGTGTGTCTCCTTTGACTAATCTATTTACAATGAAAAAATGCTCAATTGTACAAGGACACTTAAAGAGCTATCCCCCTTCTAGATCCTGAGCAATACTACAAATTAATTTCAGGAATTTAGTATTACATATATTGCATAGTTTAATTTAAGCTTTTTTTTACTTTTTATCCTTTGTCTAGGTTAAACCCAAATGTGCAGCTGTAAAGATGAGCAAGGACCTGTAAAATCATTGAAAGTACCTCCCTGCCTCTTTCAAGCTTTGAGTATAAAAGATGGTAGCTGCTTAACACACAATATTCTACCTGAACAATATCACCAGGACGTTTTAGCCTCCATAGTGAAAACAACCATTTGTAGTAATGTAGCTGAATCCAGCATGGCAAGCAATCACTGGTAGATATTAGGTTTGAATGTGTAACACAACTTAACTTTAATGTAATTCACAAAATAAACAGCTTATTTTTTCTGGCAAATCTAAATTGACTTAAGTTTTAAGTTCATACCCAAACATTGCGAAATTGACATGAAAGCGTTTTTTTTACAAAACTATTTTTGTAGTGTGGATGATCATCTGGATGCTCCACAGGTTTCAATCTGTTTAAGGAGGAGTAGGTGACATGAAAGGATGACATTAAAGGTAGTTTGAAGTGCACCTGCTAACAGCAACTTGTTTTCAATGATTCACTCCTGATTCACATATGAACATAAGCCTTCAATACTCGCAGACTATACAAGTTGGTCAAACGAGCCAGGAGGAAACATGAAAGGACCGTATCTGTTTACTAGGGCTAATAGTTGCACAAGGCACTCAAACACAAGGCTCAAGTGTAGGTCAGAGGGAAATGTTTTCACTTGTCTTTGGAAAGGTTCCCTAAATATATTTAATTAAACACATTTTAGTTTAGCTAACTAAATATTCCATTTTAATTACAATGACAGTCGACACTTTGATTGAGCAACCACTGCTCTTTAAGAATGCCACTTTCTGTGACCTAAGAGTTGCCCTATCGCATCTTCACGTGAACTTCAGTGTCTTACCCAAAAGCGATTCCTTGTCTTAGCTGACATTTATAATGTAGAAGAGGGATGTGTGACCTTTAAAGCAGCCGTTATCAGAAGTAATTACTACGAATGGCTCTTTTCTCTCACTGCCCATCACCAACCCTCCTCCCCTTCCTTATCCCTGTGCTACCTTCATGCCGCTAAACGCTCTGCCATCTGCAAGCGGCTTTGTGTTCAAACTAGCGCCCATGTCTCATTTGAGCATAAATGTGTTATCTAATTAGATTAATTAATCAAGGCTAATTAGTCTCAAAGTACACGCCCGAGTGAGCAGGGGATGCCAGGGAGAGGTGATGCTTGAGTGGCACTAGTGTACGCTGTTGTATTATCCCTGCTATATGGAAATCATGTGAGCAGACTACTGTGTTAGAGCAAACTGCTGCTCAACTTAATAAAGCCTGCAGAATGGATGCGTCCCTAATGAGCTTGTGTAATCCATTAATAGTGGATTCGTGTAGAATTCCCTCAGACTAAGTACTATTTAATGGTTTTGTTTGTCATTTGGTATATTCTCCCAAGGATTACGTTATTTTGTCCATCATGCTCGGCCCCTATTGCGTGCAACTATTGAAACTGTCAGCTAGCTCATGATGACATAATAAATATAATCAGCCGATTTAGATGACGTGACCACTGAGCAAAGAGGCCTTATTTCGTATTGACACATTATGTCCTGTGGAATCCACTGCAGCAATGGCAAGGCACTTTGGACTTTAACCTTGAGGCTCCACTTAAACAAATGTGTTTGCTTTCCTTTTTATTGTCTTGAAAACTTTTCAGTCCGCTCCTAAAACAAGGAGGGTTCATCCTTTGACAAACATTTAAGATTACTTGTGGAGGTGAGTTAGGGACACATGGTGTAGTCCATGATGTGTGCTCGACTTTCTACAACCAATTTCACTTCCCCAGATGCAACGTTATTCATTGTAGCTGTTATACCAAGTAACATAAGCAATATCCCATTTCTTGGATTCCACAGAATACTATAAAAAGAGTTCTGGCAGTAGGGAGGAGTTGAACTTAGCCCAGTGTGTGTACGAAAGCTACTTGGCATCATATTCTGGACCTGTACCACTGTGAATTGCCATACCCTCCAATCTCCATTCTTATGTAGTTTATGAACATGCTTTGTAAGAACATGTTTTGTAAGAGTAAGAGTTTGTCATGAAATCAAATTTAAATATAGCCTAGTTCTCGTGTAACTGTCGGGATGGGTGAGGTCACTGTTTACAGTACAAAACGTTCTCAGAGAGTAGGCCAGATGATCTTACCCATTCCTCATGTACAGCCCCACTCAGCAACTTGACACACATGAAGGAACATGTCTACAATCATGCAAATTGTATAATAGGCCAAACAATAGAAAGTCATACCAGCCCAGAAGCCTTATCGGCAATCCAGTGTAATCAACCTGTAAACACAACCACACCTTACCCTGTAATGGTAAGATTCCCACTCCTCGAAACCTCTCTAACAGTTCTCTAGTGAATCTAGAGCTTTAGACATGGGTTAAATCATTGTTGATCAGACCTGTAGTGCATAGTGTACATTTGAGTTATTGCTGGTGATCGACAAAGGCCTAGTGGTCTTTGATCCTTCATATTCTTTTATAAGGGGTTTTGAATGTTGTGTGTTCCTATTTGTGATTGTCTAGGATATTTAGTTCTCTTCTTTAACCTGACTTGTCTCTGCCTTTTCTTTTTTTTCTTTTCTTTTTTTAAATCAAGGGAACCAGTCATATTGTTTTTGTTGTTTTCTTCTTTTTATTTGTTTTTGTTTTCGGCCGCCAAATGGCTTTCGTCTACCATGTTCCAGGAGCTTTTGCAGGTGTTTACTGTTGAGACAGATGACAGCTTTTCGGTGTGGCACATGCCCTCACCTATATCGAGGCAGTCTCGTGCGAGGCCCATCATTTGCAGCAACAACCCCGGTGCGGCATTGACAGACGGGCTGTCAGAAAGGTCATGGCCCAGAGCAGAGGAGCTGGGTGCTCTTCTCGATCCCCCCTTGCTGTGACACATGACTACTGGCACCGGAGCACGGTGGTAGGATGGACCTGTGATCGGCAAACATGAGAGCCCTGACCTTTCTTCCTTTCTGTGTCTGTCTTCCATCTCTCTCTCTGCTCCCTGTATTCTGTCCATTACACATCAACAATGTTCACATATTTCATTATCTCTCACTTTATTCTTGGTTCTTAAATGTGGTGTAAAGAATGTACATATAACATCATTCTTGTTTTTTTTTTAATGAAGCCTCCTCTTCCGCAATGTCGGTTACAGTCTTAGATTGTGAGTGTACGTGATATTACTCAGATTGCATCAGAGAGACACAAGTGTCATGTCCCTTCATCAGTGACACATTAGGAGTGTCATGGAGTCTTGGCGTATCCTACGAGGAAGCTAGGTGTGGACCATATGTGGTGACTAATGTCACTGAAAGCTTAGTGACGCTGGTTGACTGGCAATCGTACTGGATTGTTTGCACACGATTAGCAGTTACAGCTTGTTTGCATAAGACGCTTTCTTGCCTCATCATTTTATGACTGTTGTAAAATGGGAGCATCAGACTGTAGTCGATAAATCTCAGGTGGACATTTTTTTTATTCGTTCTTCAAATCTATTTTGCGGTCAATAAGATGACTCGAAGCTAATAGATATGCCATTTATTTTTCATGTCCTTGCAGATTTTTGTCATATTTTAGTGTAGTCTGATTGTTCTTTTTTTTGCCCTACTCCCCTCTAACGTTGATTTAAATAGGAAAATGGCAAAAGCAGCAGTGCGTCCCGGTCATACAGGTGTGCCCTCTTTATCAGAGAAGACAATCATTTGCATCAAAGACCTGAAAGTGTCTTTGCATTCGTTGAAGTGCTGTTCTTGTCCCCTCCTGATGAGAAGGGCAGAAGAGCACTCGCAGCCTTAGGAGAGACAATGTGGCGCACGCTCCATACCATAACCATTCCTCGTGTTCCAGTGACCCCTGGACGCCCTCATCCTAAAGGTCATGGCGGCAGCACCCTGAGTTTTTCTGGAAGCCTGTTATCCCAGTCCTAAAGTCTCCCTAGGGCACCCTCTCCGAGACTCCAACCCACCTGCCACCCTAGCATCAGAGGTTTCCAGTTGCGTTCTCGAGAGAGACGTTCCCTCCCCTCCACGCGCCTCTGTGGAATTAATTCCATTTGACCTAGTTCCAGCCCCCCTTGTTCCTGAAGCAGAAATTGCAAATGATCTCGGCTTATAGAATCTAATTTGTTGTATGTGACAGTTCCAACTGATTTTGTCCCCCCATTATAGCTCTCTCTTCCTCCTTCTTGCTTCTTCTCATTCTTAGTCCATTCACAATGTTTCTTATTTGAAGATTTTACTTTCAACATATTTCACTTTGGTTTATAACCAATGAAAGGCTCCAGGGTAAATGTGGGTATACCAATGCCCTATATGCTAAATGTCCTTTCTAATTTGGCTGGCCCTGGCAGTGCTTGAGTTGCTTACAAGATTTGGAATCTGGAATTATCTGGCTTGATGCACATTTTATCTGCGTCTTACCTAAGGAATATATTTACTCCACAAATGAAGACATTGATGCTACAGCAGTAGTTACGTAGCAGCACTCTTGGCAGACTTTCATGTCTTCCTCGTTCAACCATGTTGTTATAAATGTTCATGTAAGATTAGTAAAGGTAATACTATTAGTGCGGTTTGTGTGTAGTTTGTAATCAACAGATCGTCAAATTAGACTAAATCAACAGTTTGTGAATTACTGTAGCCTTGTCGTAGTATAGCTTAAATGCTCAAGGGGGGAAGAGTTACATTTTAGATTTAGAGTTATTACAGTTAAATGTTTTGTTTTTTCCCATCAGTTAGCCCAAATACCTAAATTATTGGTCAGTTTTGCATTTGAACAAACTCTCCATTCATGAACCAGCTGTCATTCAAGGTGTTAAAGATGTCTGGATCACCATGCTGCAAGTGAATCACCCTGCGGGGCCCGATGGCTTAACCACAGACACTCACGCACACACACACACACACACACACACACACACACACACACACACACAGAGTAAGGCATAAGGCCAGATCATTTCAGTGTCATGCTATCAGTGACACTTGGCCGTGGTCACCCATGACTCGTGCCTCAGTGACATACGATCAGCTATCCTTAGTTTCTCAGATCTAGCAACACACTAGTCATCTAACATCATGACATCACACAGCTCCATAGACGTGGGCTTCTTACTACTTACAATCTACTACCCAGGGGAAAGCGGGGGAGGGGGAAGGAATTGAATAAAGCATAGCCGTATTGACTACTTGCACCTCTCAGTCCTAATGAAAATCTGATGGGTTCTTGAACAGTTGAAATGAGTATAGGGGGCTGATCCATGGAGTCTTACCGTAGAATTGTGGCAGATGTCAGGCCAGATGTTTCCTTAAGGTTAACCCTTGGTCATTGTGACTCATGCGCAGTGGTGTCTTGTGAAGTCTCATTTCCCAGCATCAAGGATGTGTGGGCGTTTGAGGTTGGAACACCAAAGGTGTACATGTCTAAATAATGTATGTTGTTTGTTGGTCTTGCTTTGCCAAAGACCAAGGTTGAACAAACCCAACGGCATTAACATTCGAGTTCTATCATTATTCAATTAAGCCTAAATGAATACTAAACAAAAATGTTTTACTGCAGCGTATGTTCCACTTAGCTGAGCGTTTCCTAGTTATTAAAATTGTTTTATAGTAGTATAAACATGCCTTAATTCAGTGGCTTTGGAATGTCACACTTATCAACATCCTCTTTGTCAACGCATACCCCCACCTCCTCACATGTATTTATACTCTAACACTTTGACTCCATCACCTAAAAAAGTTCTCTTCCGGCTAGAAACAGCCATGACCTCGAGACAAAAACTTTGTGACTGTGGCAACAGTGCAATGTTTAGGTGTGTTTTGGTCAGGGTGTCAAAACGCACTCCTTCCACCGGGGCAGTTCCAGGTTTTGTGTGTGTGTGTGTGTGTGTGTGTGTGTGTGTGTTCTGTGTGTTCTGTGATTGCTGTATTTCCCTATTGTTCACATGTCAAAGTTAGGCCAAGACAAGACAAAGCACACCTTGTGACTATTTGAAAGGAGACTTGTTAATGATCAACAATCCTTGTGTTTTTTTCACCTCGTGCTACTTTTACCGTGGTCTATTTCCAATGAATATTGTACATGATAGATATGCCACAGTTCTTCTATTGAAACACTTCTTTTAAAGTAAGCCAACAACACTCAATGATCAACCGCTGTGACAAGCTACCAAGATTTTCTCATTAAACCTATATGTTGTATGAGTCGTGTTTGAATTTATGCTTTTCCTTTCCACAAGGGTTTTTAGGTAATACAGATCTATAGTCTTTATTTAAGACTACAGCATATTCAGTAGTTACAGGGTCTTTTATGGGGTCATTATTGTAGCAAAACTATTTGCAAATGCGTGTGGAGAGTTGTGTCTCTGTATCTCAATCCGTGCGTCGTAATCAGGTTTGTAAGTGTATTTTAAAGATCCGTCTGTA
>JAVQIZ010169641.1:0-23614 GCA_036023535.2 Galaxias brevipinnis | reverse complement strand
ACACACACACACACACACACACACACACACACAGCGCACAAACACTCAGAGGGGGGATTGAACAGGGGGGGCCAGAGGATCGGTGTCCTCTTTAAGGCTGCAGGGGCCCACCGGCTATCTGAAGGGGTGTCTGACTTTGATACACACAGATGAAAGGTGGTGGGCTTTAAATAAAAGGCTGAGACCTTTAGAAATGACAGTGGGCTTCTGCCTCCCACACAGCAGGACAGGCTACTGGGAAAAGAACACAACCGCTACCAGGAACCAACACGGACAAGCAGGAAGAACAAACACTGCCGGCTTTGCTAAAACCGATGGAACGTTTTTCATGTTGTTATTGTTTACGGAATGCAGAATCGTCGCGTGAATATGCTGGTTTCAGATGACTGTGCTATGGAATTGGTAAAGCCCTCTATATAAAGTTACAGAGTACGCCGGCATTCTTCTACCTTACTCTGTTGAGCAACCAGGAATGGCCGCCCTCACGGTAAAAGACTGGGATGTGGGTGTAGGCTTATGTGGGAGCCGGCTCGTCTCTAAACTCTTGCAGCATTGATTTAGCATGGTTATACAAGAATCTACCTCAGCCTCATTTTGCCTACTGTGACACTCATTCTCCCACGCTTCCAGCGACTACCACTGCCTGAAAGGATGTGTGCAGCAGTGCCTGCCTACTCATATGGACACACGCAAAACTGAAAGCATTGATCGACTCACACTGCGAAGAGTATACCAGTGACACATTTGTGACTTACTGTGGCTCCCGTGTTACATAATTAACACCACAGTCAATTTTAGAGCACATAAACACATCCACATGGGCTCGACAAACGAGAGGCTTACCCCTTGCCTGCAGGCTTGCTCATTGAGAGCCCGGACCCAAGCCTTCTGCCAGTGCTCCCTGAACGACTTGAAGGAAAACAGGGAGTTGAGTAGGCCCTTGACCCCTGCCTCCGTGGCCGTCCCACCATCCCGGCTGAAGCGAAGCTTGAGCAGGGAGCCCCACAGTCCCCCGGCCTGGGTTTGGTGAGACAGAGCGAAGGGGAGATGCCATGACGTGTCGGTCCTGCCTTGGACGGCTGGCTTGGCCCTTCGGAGACGCAGGAGGGCCAGTGAATACTGGACCAGCCAGGCCAAAACGATGAGCAGGGAGGCCAAGAAGAGCCCCACCAAACAAAGCCAGCTCATATCCTCCGGGAGCTCCATCATGTCTTCTTAGTCCGGGCCTTTCATTTCACCACAAGATGAATGGTTAGGCTAGTTCTTGGTGGCCTATGTCTGTGACAAAAGTAAATAGGTATTCATTCATACATATACATTCAATATACATTTCAAACACATTTAACAGTAGTACCATAAAACTGAGCTGGCAAAATTCCACAAGCTGAAAAATGCCATTACTGAATATTGGCTTTGTCAGTTAATTAATACGATTATGCCAAGGTGATGTACACACTAGAAATGATGCGCGTCATTATTTTACACTGTGCATAAATAAATACATTTAAAATAAATAAATAAATAGGTTATGCACACTCAGTAATATGTACGCACTACAACGCTTTTCCTTGAAAACAATTCGCTTTCTTAGTTTAGGCCTCGTTTCTAACAACAAAGTGTCAATGGAATGTGCCAGCCTACCGTGCTATATTTTGAACGGTCCGAATCCGAGGTATGGGCATCAAAAGCAAGTCAGTAACATAACAGCGCTACATGTCGATGTAACAGATAACGAAGCTATTATTTAAAGACCGAACTGTGTCTCACTAGACTCCGAATCATCGTCAGTAGATTGCTCTTCACGTAACATTAAAGAACTATCGCAGCTAACTGAGGATTTTGTAACCTATGCATCATGCTTAAGTTAAATTGTACCGTAACCTACACCCCTCCCGGCTTCGTTCAGACAGTGCAAAGTCGGTCTTGGTTTGCTATTGCGCAGGAGTCCGGCGAACTGTCAAACCGAGGCAGCCCACTTGGCCCACTCATGCTCTTGCACAACCTCTTAAAGGGCCATACGCGTCATTACTGTATTGTGTATGCTAACACTAGCCCAACTACCGAAAACACAGTACTGTATACTTCTAAAGAGTATTTGCTACTACTTTTTACTTTAAATCTTAAAATGTATCCTAACTTTAAATTATATAGTCAAACTAATATTTTTATCTATCCCAAACTTTTATGGTCAGAAAGTGCAAGCAATTATTTAAATATGAATTTAATTCATCTTTGTTCAGTATAACATACATTTACAATGTGTTTAAATACTAAATAAATACTTTATTTACATTAAAGCCATGCTAAGGAAACTAGCGTCTCAAAACTTCTCAACAAAAATTGAACTTATTCAAATAGAATTACTTTGTCTGCCAGAACAGATGGTTTGCATTCCATTGTAACATGAATGCTTATTAAGATTTTATTTATTTATGTTTTACTGTAGCCTATACACGATTAGTTGGGTTCATCAAAAGTATATAGCCTAACAAAATAACAAATAACGTTTAACAAAAAGTAGGCCTAACTAAAAACAAAACTGTTGCTATACACGTAGGCTTACACCTGCAAACAAGAAGTTCAATGAGCGACACAACACAATCTAATCGCTGACTTTGCATTGAATTCCTATGCGAACCACAGAAAGTATACTGACAGCATGAAAATAGGATAGTATCAGAATATTTCAAACATTTTAACTGTAGATGGCAAACTTCAAAATGATCCACTATGAATTACCTTTCCAAAGAAGAATATGTCAACTTCCGTAACTACGGTGTTTTTAGTTTGAATTTTACAAATGTTCGAATAGCTAGACTCATGATTCTTGTCAGATAAAACATGTGGATGGGTTTTATCTAATTACTCCATAAGTACAAAATTAATTTAGTAGGCTATTACTAAATAAATAATTTGAAAGGTCTGCCTTAACGGAAGTAGACGTGGAACTTGGTACATTGTCCTAACGCTCAGTGTTCGGCTAGAAACTAGGACTATCAACGATGTAATGAACTACAGTCAGTCAGTGTGGCAGGCTGTACAGCTATGGATTATCGTCTTAAATTATGTTTGGGAGTAGAGAGTTGAACAGATCGATGTTTCTTATAGAAGTGTTTATTGATCTCTTGAATAGCGCAATCACGAAGACATATTTCTAACATCCTGTAAACTAGCGTAGCTGACGTTAGCTAAATTGATGTTAGCAAGAGACCAAGCAAGTCAAGTAAAGTTAGACCTAACGTTACCTGTTAGGATTAGCGAGTTTAGTTCAAGTTAGCTAGCTACCGCTGTGTAGCAATTATGACACCAATTCCAGTGTTACCGCTTATGATCAACTGTTGCATGTCTGCAGTTGGGTGCATTGCGACTCTAACACTCATTCCAGCCTTCAAAGACCATTTCATCTCAGCCAGATTGTATGGCATTGACCTCAACAAACTATCTAAAAAGCAGGTGTAAGTTGTTTATACATTTTCTTGAGTAATGGGCGAGTGGTTTCCGTTTTTAACGTGCAACTGAAGTATACATGTGGTTCCAGGTAATATACATTTAATGATTTGACAAGCCTATGGTCATACACTGTCACATGAGTTAGAGAGAATGTATAAGGAAGGGCAAAAGGTGTTTGTGACTCAACTTAATTTTATCCTTTTCTTTGGTCCCCCTTTCAGTCCCGAGTCTCAAGGAGTCATCAGTGGGACAGTGTTTCTCATCATCCTATTCTGCTTCATCCCAGTGCCTTACCTCAGTTGCTTTGTCGGAGAGCAGTGCATGGGCTTTCCACACGATGAGGTGATGACCGAGTAGAAACCTGGATTCTATTCTTCCTATCACAAAGACTAGCGCAGAATCTGACATCACCTTGTCTGCTGTGTGTGTGTGTGTTCTCTGTGTATGTGTGAATGTTTTGTCAGTTTGTTCAGTTAATAGGGGCCCTGCTGGCCATCTGTTGTATGATTTTCCTTGGCTTTGCTGATGATGTGTTGAACCTGCGTTGGAGACACAAATTGCTGCTTCCCACCATGGCCTCGCTTCCTTTGCTAATGGTCTACTTCACCAACTTTGGCAACACCGTCATCGTTGTACCCAAGCCGTTCCGAATCCTACTCGGCATGCACTTGGATCTGGGTGGGGGCATTTGATTTTCAGCTGCGTGCAGTTTTAAGTCTTATACCTTGTTACTTTTTCACTTGTATGTTGGTGGGCTGCAATAACAACAAAAGTATTATTATACTTTACAGGACAGTTCAGAAATTCTTAATTATTTGTATTTAGTGAGTTCTTTTGAGGATGAGTACTGCATCTTCCCTACTCCATTGGACAAAAAAATCTATCTTCAATAACAATATAGGTCGATATGCTCTTGAGTTTCCATCAAAAATAGAGATACACATAGCTTTCTGAAGTACTGTCATTATTGTTAGTTTAATCGCTGTCAACACCGTGTCCTGATGTTTTTGTTCTTCTTGTGCAGGGATCCTCTATTACGTCTACATGGGGATGCTGGCAGTATTCTGTACAAATGCCATCAACATTCTTGCGGGAATTAATGGTATAGAGTCAGGACAGGCTCTTTTTATCTCCGGCTCCATCATCATTTTTAACCTGTTGGAGCTAAGTGGTGGGTTTGTCCTCTAAAACAATGCATGTCTTTACTTAAAGTTTGCAGAAAACATGAATATACTTTGTTCAATGCCGACTAAGACTGATGTAAATCTCACGTCTTGTTTTTCCTCCCTGTCGCAGGAGACTACCAAGATGACCATGTCTTCTCACTCTACTTCATGATACCATTCTTCTTTACCACTTTAGCACTTTTCTACCACAATTGGTGAGTTGGAGCACTACATACCAGAAAGTGTTTTTCTACTACGTCTCAGTGGACATTGTTGGGTCCAGTATCAGTTATTCCATCTTCTCCCTTTATGTTCTTTCAGGTACCCGTCATCTGTGTTTGTTGGAGATACTTTCTGCTACTTTGCCGGGATGACCTTTGCCGTTGTAGGCATTCTGGGACACTTCAGCAAAACAATGCTTCTCTTCTTCATTCCTCAGATCATCAACTTTGTCTACTCGTTGCCTCAGCTTTTTCATGTCGTACCCTGTCCGAGACACCGCCTCCCCAGGTAGCTCTCTGTTATCTCACTGACAAGATGCCTCTTCAGTAACTTAATCATGTTGAACATTTGCCCCTTCCATCGTGTTGTTTATTAAAATACTATTTATCCCTTATTATGGCTAAGGCTGAATCCAGACACAGGGAAACTGGGAATGAGCTACTCTAAATTCAAACGAAAGGACCTCTCCAAATTAGGAGACCTCATTCTAAAGGTGATTTGTTACAACTTGGTTATTCTATTTCATACATGTATGGTGTATAATGTCTGCAATACCTTTTCTGGTCAACAGGTGGCAGAGATGTTGCAGTTGACGGAGGTGCGAAGGGGTCAGGAAGGAGACGATGAGTTTTTGGAGTGCAACAACATGACCTTGATCAACCTTGTGCTTAAGTTCCTGGGACCTACCCATGAGAGAAATCTCACAACCATTATGCTACTTATACAGGTACAACATGTCTGATGTTTTGATGGACATTTTAGGATTCACTTGCCTTAATGACTTCTCAGTGTCCTGACAAATTGCCATGTTCTTTTTTTTGTCTTTGAACTAGGTCCTGGGGAGTGCCCTGGCTTTTGGAATCCGTTATCACCTAGTTCGGCTCTTCTATGATGTGTAGACATTGCCAATGGAAGTTAAAGACTGAGAGACCAAAGGGATGCCTGTCCAGGAACAATCATACTGGCTCGTCTTTCAGTCAGTTGACTGACTCCATGCCTATCACTTCACCCTTCTGCTTCTAAAGATCTGTTTACTGTAAAGACTTATTGGACGGTTACCATGGGCTCCTCCATGGCGAGAAAAAAAAAGGAAGGAGATAATTGTGCACTGGTATTGCATTTGATAGAATAAAGAATCAGTACAGACTGCAGACAGATAATGTTGTTATGAGCTAAACACTGAATGGTTTCTAGGCCTTTTTGAATAGAAAGCAGGGATGAAAAATGAAGGTCTGGTTTCTTTTGTAGACCGTGGTCACACTATTGTGGTGACAGGCTGAAAATAATCTGTAGAGGTTTCATTGGTCCAAGGTGAGGTGAAAGGATGCTTGAGATCAATAGAGTTACATTTACAGGGACTGCATGAAGTTGTTACTTTTCTTGGTAATTATTGGTTTGTATAGGAGCATTTTCTTAACTTGACTTAAATGGAACTTGAAGCCCCTTTGAGTTTCTCAGCTCTATGCGAAGCTGACGGGTTTTGACTCACCAACTTTTGGCTTGGACAGAGTCTGTTTGGTTGATCTTACAGCACACAATGTAATTTTCTGTTTGTTGTAATGTGAAATGTTATATTTGTTGGATTGTGTGGGTGTACTCAATCAAACTAAGAAATAAATATTATCAGAACAAATAAATAACCACAGTTACATGGCTTGAAAATAGTATGTAATGTATTGTATTGCTGCTTTTCTATTTTAAAGAAACTGTGTGGCTAAATCATAGATATCTGTATGTCTATGGGCTAAACGCCCACCGGAACGCTACACAGCTGTTTTTTTGTTCAAGGGGACACATTTCAGTGGTACTCATCCCGCTCATACATGCATTGATACGATTGGCTTACATCCCCAACCATGTCAATGATAGCTAATGCTCATTGGTTACACCGGAATAATATTGGGTGGATTCACCAATAAGGAGAGGCTAAATTCTCAAGCTTGATATTTACCTAATAAGCGTTTATGTTTATTTACATCTGACAATAGTGCATATTTAAATTACAGAATATTAGTTCACCTAATTTATTGCATCTACGCGATATTACATTTTTGAGTTTGCCACAAACTTTCCAGACGTTATAATGGGGGAGAAATAGCTATCTATCTAGCTAGCTAGCTTAGCCTCTACCAAAGAAACGAGGCAGAGACAGCAGTTGAAACCATTTAAGTTGGGTCAGTATTTTTGTTTAATTGATAGCGTTGTACTAGTTACATCGAACTATCAATATGCCTCCGAACAAGCGGATTGAGAAAAAGTCCCCTTTGGAACTGGAATGTGAATGGGGTTCATGTGAAGAGTCGTTCAATCGAATGGAGACTTTCTGCAAGCATGTGGATGGTCACCTCAACGCGTTGAATTTAGGAGAGGACGAAATGCTGGGTGAGACAAGTTGTTTAAAAGTTAACTACGGTTCAATAAGAAAATGTAACATGATTCTAATTTCCATATCGCTATCTTTGGCCAATAATGAATAACAACGACATTAAGCAGAGAGCAACATTGATTTAGATTATACACCATAATCTTTAAACACAAGACTAATTAATGCGTGACTAATTAATTCATAATGTAAATATGTCATTTATTTACTGCCTATCCGACAGTACAGTTGAGAGAGTGGTGTGCTAATATTAGCTTCTGCACGCAGGCGAGCACACCTGCTTGTGGAGAGACTGTGGGTTTTGTTCCGTTGAGGGTGCCGAGGAGATACGACGCCATGTGTTCTTCCACTGTTACCACACCAAGCTGAAGCAGTGGGGCCTGCGGGCTCTGAAGGCTCAGCCCAGCATAGGCACCTGTTCCATTGGCCACCAGAACCGCAACATCATCCCTGATATCACGGACAACTTTACTTGCCTGTGGGAGCAGTGTGAGGTAGGCCTGGGCCTCTACTGCTGGTAGCTTGTCTTAAGGCTGATCTGCTTCATTCTTAGCCCTGAAATAATGGGACAAAATAAAGTGCTTGCCTTAATTTGACATTGTGTTATATTCTGGCACTTGCAGCAACTCCCTCTTGAGAACCCTGAGTGGTTCTACCGGCATGTGGAGATGCACAGCCTGTGTGACGTGCCAGCAGGAGATTCGTGGGACACCTTAATAAACTGTGGCTGGAAAGGTGAGACACTAAAGAACTCCACATTCTGTCTTGGACTGGATTCATTGGAGACATAAGCCAGAGAAAGTGCACTGGTGACATGTTGGCTGTTTGCGCACCAACACACACCCCTATCACACTGTTTCGTGTCAATGAGGCAGTCTATTTAAATGACTGAACTAATCTCTGTGTTTACTATTGTTTGTTTCATGTGGTTTATAAAAATCACTCCCTGCTGCCATGAAGGATCTGGTAGGGTCTGGTTTGTTTCAGTTGCGGTATTATAAATGTTATCCTAATTTAAAAGTAACTTGCGTAATGTCCCATGTGACCGTCAGACTGTGAGGCCACCATTAAAGGGCGACACAAACTGCGGGAGCACCTGCGAAGCCACACCCAGGAGAGGGTGGTGGGCTGCCCCAACTGCGGGGGGATGTACGCCAACAACACCAAGTTCTTTGACCACATCCGACGACAGAGCGCCATGGAAGGTGAGACCCCCCTCCCACACACACAGACACACACACACATCTACGCAACGAACAGCATGTTTTGAAACCCAAGGTTCCTAACGGCTCTGGCTGGTGTGTGTGTGTGTCTGCCTGTGGGTTTCAGGTCAGAGGTTCCAGTGTTCCCACTGCTTCAAGCGCTTCGCCACAGAGAGACTGCTGAGGGAGCACATGAGGAACCACGGTAACACTCCGTCAATGTTAGGCACCTGTAAGCCGTCGCTCACGAGATGTAGTCGCAGTCTAACTCTATGTCTTTCTGCTGCTAGTCAACCACTACAAGTGTCCTCTGTGTGACATGACGTGCCCTACGCCCTCGTCGCTGCGGAACCACATCAAGTTCCGCCACAGCAACGAGAAGCCTTGGAGCTGTGAATACTGCGAGTACAGGTACGTGTCCCACTGGAGTCACAGTACTAACGTAGTACAGGGAACACTTATCTGAACTGATGGTACCCGTTTTGATCACGCCCTGCACTCTTCTATATAGTCTCCTACCTCCTGTTGTAAAAAATAAATTCATATGGTTCAATCAGTGCTATTGGGGCTGAACTCTCTTTGGCTCCTCAGCTGTAAGAACCAGATAGACCTGCGGAAGCACCTGGTCACCCACAGCAGCGAGCCGGCCTACCGCTGCGACGCCCCCGACTGTGGCTATGCCACGCGCACCCTCACCGCCATCAAGAGCCACTACAGGAAAGCCCACGTGGTGAGCAGAGGCAGCGCAAGGAAGCGAGCGCATGTAGAGCCCTCTGGGTTTGTTTGACTCACTCTCCCTGACCGTGTGTGTTCCGTGTGCTCTCTCTCTCTCTCTCTCTCTCTCTCTCTCTCTCTCTCTCTCCCCCCCTCCCCAGGGGGATTTGGGGGCCAGGTACAAGTGCCACGTGTGCGAGCAGTGCTTCACCCGAGGGGCCAGCCTCACCGCCCACCTGCGCAAGAAGCACCAGTTCAAGTGGCCCTCCGGACACCCCAGGTTCAGGTGAGAGCCGCCCCGACGGAGCTTCAGCTTCAGCAGGACACGTTGAATTGGAGTAGGTCTGGTCAGTCGGGGCCTCAAAGCTCTACTCTCCCTCTGTGTGTGTGCTCTCTGTTGTCAGGTACATGGAGCACGAGGACGGCTTCATGAAGCTGCAGCTGATCCGCTACGAGAGTGTGGAGCTGACGGAGCAGCTGATGAGGGAGAGGGAGGAGGATTGCCAGGAGGAGGAAGAAGAGGAGGTGGAGGGCCAGGACGCTGGGCCACCAGAGGGCCCGGGGCCCGGGCAGGTGGCTGGCTCCACAGTGCTGCCGGAGCAGCAGGGACCAGGGGCCCAGACTGCAGGGGACAGTGAAGGGATGTTCTTTGTGTTGACTGAGGGGTCCTCCCAGGGGGAGGTCGCTGTGATGCTGCAGCTCCAGGATACAGCTCAGCAGCTGGGCATGCAGGTGGTGTGACACACACACACACACACACACTCATTGCCCATCCAAGGATGTTTTTCCCTCTAATTATGTGACTCCGCTGCTGAGCAGGACCACGGTACACAACAGCAAAAGGACCGAAGGACAAAGGGATTTTGGGAGCACATTAACAGAATGCAGATTGTGTCTATGGAGGAGAGTGACCTCTGGTACTTATTTTTCATTTACTCAGGTGCTGTCCATTGTTTACCTTATCATACAAAATTATAGAATCTCTGTATATTTTTGTGTTTTTTTTTATTATCTGAGAGCCTATGCACTTACAAGAAGAATGAGGTTTTCTAATGACGATTCAGTGTTGTGTTTTTTAGTTTTTTTTTGCTTCTGTGCAATAAACAATTTGGGCTTTTGTAAATGCTTTATTTTTTGCCTATTTCTTAAGTTAATTGAAAGGACACAAAAGTGCCAACTGCAGTGTGTGTGTTGGTCTGTTTGTGCGTGCACGTGTTGATATGAAAGAGAGAGAGTGTGAGAGTGAGCACTTTGGCGTGGAATCTAATCCACTTAACTGAGCTGTTGTCCATCTGGCCTGTTTGACTTTGAGACATTTCCCCTCGCTGATAGACAGGCAGCCATGAAACGGCGACAGGACAGAAATAGGATTCCCAATGATTGGCACCAGTTTTCTCTAGGGCATGAAGTGCCAGCATTTGGTATTTGCAGCCACTACCTTAAAAAAGAAATGCTACACACATTTAATAGTTCATCTCTTCATGTAAAGTTACTGTACTCAGGCCATGAATACGATATTAACCAAAGTGAAAGCCATGTGTTCGCGCAGTTGTTGTCTGGATGACGTTAGCAGTGTTTAAGAGATTATCCGACGCTATGAGCTTAGCGAAAGCAGCGCTCCCAGCGTTCCGCATCCTCACTGTCTGGGATGTATAGTTTTCGCAGCACTCCAAAACAAAAGTGGCTGCTGTTACCCTCACAGCAACATCTGGGAGTAGGATTCCATTTCAGAGCCGAGCAGACGACCATGAGACGACCTTCTCTTTCCCAGCCTCCCAGTGAGAAACGAGGAGCCATGAGGCTGTGTGCTCTGCTGTGGGTTTTGGTGTCCACGCGTGGGGCCTTCACCCAGCTTCCGGAGTTGTCAGAGGAAGACCAAGGTAGCGGTAAGACGTTCTGTTCCAACGTTGAGGTCTGAGGTCTGTTTGATCAGGGACGTTTTGACCCCAGCATCACCACGTGTCTGTGTTTGGTGTGGATGTGTCACTAGCACTCTCATCCAATGTCTCCAGGTGTGACCGAGTGGGTGCCCGAGCCCGACCCAGTGGAGGACACCTATTGGTCGGGCACGGCCCCGCTGTGTTTCGGGGGCTGTCGGGGCCGGCACCTGGAGCTGAAGAAGGACCCCTGTGGGGACTCGGACTGCTGCTGGTTCGGCGTCAAGTCCCTCTGCAGAGGTGAGGCCTCCCCCCCAGACCTGAGGAGTCCACTAGCATCCCAATGTCTCTAACCTGTTCCCCCTCGGCTCCCCATTGTAATACGATTATAATCTCAATATTCTTTTACACACCAGGAGAAAGAGTTGTTTACTGTTACGTTCTTGAAATCAGGATGATAAAATAATGAACTGGAACAGAAATGAACACTTTGTTTCCTGCTGTAAGAGTACCATATGTTGTGAACAGGTTGCGTCATTCTGTTGTGTTGTGTTGTGTTATGTGTTTGTGTGTGTGTGTATATGTGTGTATGTGTGTCAGTGAACTGCGGGAGGCCCGACGTGGACTATAACGGCATTGTGTACGGCAACGACTGGTGGGTGGGCTCCGTGGTCCGGTACGCCTGCCGCCCTGGCTTCATGCTGGTGGGAGACCCGGCCAGGGCCTGCCAGTCGGATGGCCGCTGGACACCTAGGCCCTCCTGTCTGAGTGAGTACATCTTGAAGTGGGGACGGCGATTGTGTTAGTGCATCGACTGGAGCACTATTCATCAGGGTGAATAACCTCTGTGACCACGTCAAGCCCATTGGTGGGCTGCCACTCATCGGGGCTGCCTCCTCGTTGTCTCTCCTCCACACCTTGCTTTCTCCTCCTTCCCACACCCTGCCCTGCTTCAGGAGTGTGCCGGCGGGGGCGTGTCGAGATCAACGAGAGGGACATCGATGGGGTCTGCTTGTCCAGTTGCGCCTTTAGGAGCTACGAGGGCCCTCCCAAACTGGGCTGCAGCCGCATCGATAACTGCACCAAGAAGGAGACGGGCTGGAAGCGCTTCTTCTCCCGCTGTCAGCCCTGTCTGTGCTACTGCTCCATGTCCTGTGGTGGGTGACCTTCCTTTCAACAGAGCAGGACTGGTGGAAGTGACTGCATTCACTTGCCAGATTGGGTCAAGTGTATTTAGTCAGTTTATCATGTTGATTTGTGGTTTGCTGGCAGTGGGAAATGTGTGTGGGGGTGTATTTGTATGTGTGTATATATATATATATAGGTGACACTTGGAATATTTGGGTCAGTAATGAAATGGAATCTTTCAAATCAACCAGTAAGAGTTCTACAACACAATTTTGTCTTTTTTAGGTAAATAATTTCAACCGTGAACTCTTTTGATTACTATTAGTTAAAATAGAATATTTGACTCTATCAAGCCTTCTGTTTTGTATTGAGCTGAGCTAACAGGATACTTTATTTTGGTTTTGGTGGCTTGACACTAAAGCCAACGGCTGTGTAAGTTGTGTAGCTTGTGGCAGCTAGGCCAGTTAGGAATTCCTAAATAAGGTCTTGTAACAACTATTTTGTTCCCCTCTTTTAGGAGATGCAGGCTAAAGGGTTGGGAATCCGTACGTATTGTGTCCGTTGAACTCAAATGGAGGCGCTAGATGAACAGACCCTACTCTCACTTCTCACCTGTAGATGCTTTGTATTCTGTGCGGCTCTCAAGGAAAGAATCAATGGAAACGTCTCGCAGCACATGTTTATGGAACAAACCTAAGTCTCCGAGGAGTCTGGAGGCAAAATGACTATTGAAAGGACTGTCTATTTCCATGTGTCTCTCTCAACAACAGTGGACTTGAAACAAATCTATTTAACGCTCAATTAGTAAGCGCCGAAGAGGATTGCATTTGGTTATATGCATCAACGTGTGACAACCCACTGTTATTTCCTCACGTGCAACAAGAGAAAGGGGAGGAGGAAGTGTGTGTGCCGTTGTTTTCTACAAGAGCGGTGTCCCTCTGGGCGGCCACGGAGGGATTAGTGATTCCTCCCCTGGCTCCACCTGCTCATTCAATCTGCCCTGCTGGAGTTCCACTGGGTCTGTTGTGGAGATGAGTCCTTAATCTTGTTACCTACCTCAGGAGAGCCATGCAGAGAGGCAGGGAAATTAGCACAGCTAAACAATATTGGTAATAACAGCCAACCTCGGCACATTTTATTGAATTGACATGTCAATACAATTTTTATTCTTGATGAGTTATTCAAACATGTATTGCCAATGTCTGATTGTCATGCTGATGTGATGCTACTTTTATAGATGGATAACAATCCTATACAAAGATGAGTGTTTCTACTCAGTAATATTGAAGAGGATTTGTTGGCAAAAACATGGCTGTCACTGTTTTGTCCATTTGCGGAATCTCAGGATGATGTGCTCGTTGGCTTTTGGCTGGTAGCAACCGACTCCTATGGAGAAACGGGCGTGGTTACGTTTGGATAGGACATATTGTTCTTATAACAAGCACACAGAAATATTCTGTGACCATTGATGTAGGGAGTATGCTGTAAAAAGATGTAAACCTAGACATAGAGAAATGAAATCACAATCTGTAACAAAGAGAGGTTACGTAATCACGGAAAACCACTCACCCACATCCAGCGGAATGTCGTTCCCCGAGGAAGACTTGGACAAAATCTCCCAGTAGGTACTGTCAGCCTCTTTCCCAGCGATCCCATTGACACTCTCCAGATATGGTCCATAGTTTAGATTCTCTATCACTGTAAATCTGTAACAAAAAAAAAAGATCCATGACCATTAAAGAGAGAGAATCCATGGAGTTATTTTTGTATTAATAATATGTGTTATCACAAGCTATTGGATGACTGGATAAAAAGGGAGTTGCTTTACACAGTGAGTCTGAGAACAAAACGTGCTCTGATAATCATGCGGTCCTTACTTGAAATCGTGGTCGTTGTCTTGCAGTCGCCTCATTGCACCCAGGAGTATTCCTCCTGTCGCCACTTGGCTGGAGTAGGACTGAGGTGCCTCGTTGGACAGCTCGTTCTCCACTGTCAGTCTGATGGGTTGAAACTCTAGGCCTATCCAATGTATGGATCCCAGAGAAATGTTTTAAACAGTCCCACGTTTCCGTTCCAATACATCATATAATAATAATAATTCATTTTATTTGAGTAGCACTTTTCTGACACCCAAAGACGCTTGAATATAATTCAATTCATACTCATCCCAGTGTGCGCTGTCGACTGAAAACCAAGAAGCCATTTATGACTACGTTGGTCTAACATTATGTTTGGGCTGTTACGATTTGTATTCACTCACCTTCTAAGGTAAAAGTTCCCTGTCCCAGCAGCAGAAGCAGAGCTATGGGGAGCATAACCGTCATTCCTGGAGCCATCATTTTCACAAGATTATAACTCTCGCACACATCAGCAGGCCATTTATACCCCACCTCACCCCACTTTGTGAGCACATTCCAATGCAAGGTGGCAAGGATTTCTATAGTCAGTGTGTAACCACTTGAGGTGATATTTGTTCAGCAGGTGTTTCAGTGCTGGTGGCTTTGATAAGTTTGCAGTTCAAATAGTATTCTTGTTTGCCCTTGCACCACTTAATTTTAAGTGTGGGTACAGAAAGAACATGTTATGTCAACGATGATAACAAAACAGTCTACAAAAGGCAGTGTTATTGGGATAAGTAATGGTCTACCTTAACATCCCTGACTGACCCTTTGACCCAGGGTTCTCTTAGGTGGGATGAAATATGATTGGGTAAGTAGAAGACTTGGTCTTGAAACGTTTATAGACTTCTTACAGGAACAATGAATACTTTTTAAGGCCCTTACTATTAGTTGCCTGTGTATTTGCCCCTATAACCACATGATGTCGCTACAGTACCTTCTGTAAATTAGTTAATCCAGTTCGAAAACCATGGTGCGACACAATTCTGTTAGATTCTTATTACTCTACAGCTTTAATCACGAAGTAGGCTACAGAGCAAAAGCGACATTTTCTATATATCATGTATAGTATCTAGAATTGAAACAAAGTCTTAATAAATCTGAAAACGAGATAGATAGAAAATTATATAAATCGATTTCGGTACAAAACAATATTATTTTGCAGTGGTAATTTTCGTGGGGCTACAGTAATTTGCAAGAGATGTGCGTGCCTGTATTTGAAGGGGGGGGGGGGGGGGTAATATAGATACATTATGCTCATTCATTTCGGAATTTCGGTTAAAAAAACTATTTCGATTTTTTTGTCATTCTTCCATCGAGTGATGGAGAGCGTAATTTGAACGCGAGTAACCCCGACTGTTTCACCGAAAATAACCCGGGCACTGCAGCATCAGCACCAGGCAGCCGCGCAGGTGCGGTCTTTAAAGAGACCGCGTGCGTACGAAATGTTTTCATTGTTTACAGATTTGAAATCTGATAATATGCTGCATAGCAATTTATTATTTAGGCCTAGTAGACCTATTATATTCTTATATTGAAAAAGGCCAACTGCTATAGCATGCATGCTGCCATTTAGTTACACGCTTATTTTCAAAAAGAAAGTAAACAAATTGTAGGGCCTTATATTTAAAACGTCAAACATAAAAAAATTGAGATTTGAAAGTAGGCCTATTGCCGACCGTCCCTAATGTTAAGACGTTGGTTAGAATCATGCTAAGTGTTTTGTGTATTTTACGTAATTATTCCTAAGATAATGGCCTTATTTGCCATGTCCTGGTACCTATCTATTTTAAGGATCCTGGACCGGCCTCATGCAGACTATCTCTTCGCAAAACCTGCCAGTAACGCCCTGTACCCCAAAGCGGCGGGCGTGCCAGAGATGCTCTGACCGGCGAGATAAAGCTGGCGCTTGCTATTGAGCGGCTGCAGCACGGATTGGGGCAGGATACTTACACACGGATGGAGAATATTAGTCAAAAAGACTGATAAACTCTACTCTTACCGATAAGTTGTTGTAATGCAAACGATACGACTTGGACAAGGATAGCATCAACCATATCGGAAATCCTCGTTTAATTGATGCGATGCAGTCGTAGTTTGCGCCTGACAGGATTTCAACAAAGTTGCCGTTTTGAATGCGGGGCGATGCACCCTATATGAAGGGATATATTATTTCGGAAACACCTTTTTCTTCATCTATTCAGAAACAACCCAGATCATTGTAGAAGCTGGAGCCCGGTGACCATCTTCGCTGCCTGGCACGGGGACCCTCTCCTGTTGCTGGATCATTCTATTTTATTACATGGAGGACATGAATTAAGCTTTACCTAAACAGAGGAACAGGGAGTGCTGGACATTTTAACATACGGGAATAAGTACGTTATTGTTTCAATGCATAGGCTGTATGTTTAACTTGGGTGTGTGTGTGTGTGTGTGTGTGTGTGTGTGTATTTGTGAAAGAAAGAAAGAGAGAGAGGGAGAGAGAGAGAGAGGAGAATATAGGGTTTTGCAATTGCATGCATGATGTCATGGAACAATCTCATTTTGATCCCACCCTACCCTATATCTTAGGTATTGTACGTTGTTCATTTACTATCCCTCGCCATGTAACATGACACCTGACAACTCTGTAAGAACGAAAGCAAGCGCTTATTAGAAACCCTTTGGAGCTTTTGCTGGTTTTAGACGTATTCACCACATTGCCATTGTGAATGTACCCTTTGACCAGCAGTGAGTGGCTTCCAATCATGTCCAACTCTGGAATGTCCTGCTGCAGCATACATTACCCATAGACCTCTCTGGGTGTTGCTATTCGGGCATGGCACTTTACAGCCCCTGTGCTCGCTCCCCTCCCATGGCCAGGAGTGAGAGCTGTGTGGACATGAGAACACGGAGTACAGAGCGCCACGGCCTCCTGCTGAAGCAGACACAGACCACCACAGACATGGAGTGTCTGCTGTAGAGCTGATCACGGAAATTCACTAATGGCCAGCCAATCAATAGGGGCCGCTGGCTTTCTCTTTCTGCAGGCCTACTTTGAGGTATTGGACGTTGGAATGCCCAACACAATCACTCTGTCTGCTGCAACTCGTCATTCGTTTCAGGCCGGCAATGGATTGGTCGATCATCAACTGCGGATAGACGTTAATCTACCACATAGGGTTTACAGTGAAGAGCTAAAGTGTCAATTGTATCTTGCTATTGTGCAGACACCAGGTCATTATTAAGATGCATAGCCTTGTTTCGGTAGTATTAAAGGTCCCATAAAGGTTTTGAAGAAGCACATATAAGGGCCCAATTAGCTACGCCTCCCCCTGCTTCTATCTATTGGATAGAGAAGCAAAGCAAAGATGGCTTCAGGGCTGACTACAGTAGCCCATGCTTTACCATAACTCATAGGAAAGTTCAGTTGGTTTCATAGTGACAGTGTCTATCGCCTCAGCCAGAGCATTTGAAGAGATGCTGGGGACGCTGTGTGGCAAAGCACCTGTTAAGTCGTCGCGTGGAGAGTGAAGCTGTAACTTTGCATCGACTGGGAAGCACACTTTCAGACAACACTTGATATGCAGGGCACCTAGTCCACTCAATACGCTCCCCTAACTCTATAATCTTCCATTCTGAACTGATGCTGGAGCACTTTGTGGATGAACCCAAGTGTGGAGCTATCTGGTAAGGCTGTTACCGGAAGAAGGGAAGGAGGGAGGGAGAGAGGGAGGGAGGACAGGAGGGAGGCCCGGGCTGGCTAGAGGTATTGTGATTCCTCAGATTATACTGTTAAGGTGCGCCTCCCTACCGCCTGGCTAAAGCAGTGTGGATGTTGTCTGTGCCTTTCCTGCTGTAGTGGGGGAATCAGGTCCCCTTCTAGAATGACTCGCCGCAGGGCCCCGAATCGATGGAACACGCTTGGTGTGGGAAGTCTCGGGTTGCCACAAAGGAACAAGCTGACAGAAAATAGGGAGTGTCCCAGCCCGCTGTGCTGTGTAATGAACGGTGTGTGTTGCAGTGTGATGTTGTTACACAGGTCCAGGCATGAAACGCACAGCGTGTTTGTCTGTTGATGGTGTGTCTCCTAATGGGTTTTCATTTTCTACTCGTCTGTCCATGGAAGTGTAGTGCGTAGGTCAGTTATAAAAAAATAACTACTAAAAACTTGATTTCAAATTGCTCAGTAGATGAAAACTATTCTTGATCAATGTGAGACATTTCCCCCTTTCCTCTCAGTCTGTTGGTATGGCTGGAATGCCGGAGCCAGGGTCGGTCAGCATCCCCATGGAAGAGACCAAACTCCAGGTGGGGGTGCCCCCGGAACCTCCCCTGCTCACCCACCTGAAGAAAGTGGAGAACCACATCACAGAGGCCCAGCGCTTCTCCCATCTCCCTCGCCGCTCGGCAGTGGACCTGGAGTTCACGGAGCTCTCCTACACCATCCGCGAGGGCCCCTGCTGGCGGAGGAGAGGTACTGCGTGCTCTGCTACTATGACCTGTGAACCAAACCCAATCTCTACACTAGAAGATGTATTTTTTTATATACTTTACTTGTTTTCTCTAATTGATTCCCTCCACCCCAGTCGTCCTGTCTCTTGTCTCGCTCCATATATCACCAACATGTATGGTCACCAGCTTTGGCCATGTCTGAGCTGGCTGTAGCTGCAGCTTTGCTGTGCTCAGCAGAGTTTAGGCATAGTAAATAATTCACTCTAGCAGGCTGGCACACAGCTTTAGGCTCCCTCCCTTCCTCCACCCTCTGCCTCTCTCTCTCTCTCTCTCTCTCTCTCTCTCTCGCTCGCTTTTTCTTTTTCCCTTCTCTTTCTCCCTCCCCTCGTCTCTCTACCGCTTCCCCCCTCTCTGTCTCTCTTTCTATCTCTCTCGCTCTCTCTATCTCTCTTTCCATCTCTCTCCCTCTCCCTCTCTCTCTCACGACGTGAGCCAGCTATAGGGTAGGCAGACAGCGGTGTGATTGATCTGCTCATGAAATATGAATGACGTTTAAAACCCACCGCCTTGTATTAACGGGGAGACTTAGAATCGCTCCATACGTTAACAGCACTAACTGGGGAGAATCTGCCGGCATGCTTTCGCAACACCACCCCGCCGGACCATGTAAGGATTCTACTCAGCGTGTGTTTGGTGTTGGGAGGACGAGGGAGGAGCGGGCAGGAGGGCGGAGGCCTGGTTAAAGGAAATCGTTATTCCGGTCACAGTCCGTGGGTTCCCGACTGAGGCTCACGGTGGATCGCCGTTGGTCCAGCAGCCCCGCCAATGAATGTCAATGTTTGTGCTCGTCACGGTGGTGTTTGTTTGGGCTGTGTGCGGCGGTGAGGGAGGAGCGGAGTAGAGAGACATCGGGGGGGGGGGCCCTGTCGCCAGTCCGCCACCCTAACAGCAACAGCGGCCGGCACGTTTTGCAGGAGCGGATTGATACGCAAGAGCCTTTGTTCAGGGATTGAAGCCTTGTCTTATTTCCCCCCCCCTTGATAAAAGTAAGTCAATCCGGGGCTCCTCTCCTGGTCCCCACCAACCCCCCCCCACCTCCCCACCCCCCTGCTCGCCGTGCTGCCTGTGGGCCCTGTGATGTGTGACGTGGGGGCCCCCGGGCGCCTAATGAGGGAGCGCTGGCGGGGCTTATCATCCAGAGGCGGCTGGGAAGTCATTTGGCTCAGGCTATTTCCAGTCTGACGGACCCCCCCCCCAGCCCCCACCCCCCCATGGTAATAGTTTTGCAACGCTGGAGGTCACCTTCACCAACGCAGGCCCTGCTTAACCTCTTCACTGCCTACCCTCCCCTCTCTCTCTGTCTCTGAGCTTTATCTGTCTCTCTATCCACATTACTGTCTCTCTACCTCACTCGCTCTGTCTCAATCTCTCTCTCTGAGCTCTCTTTCTTTCTGTTGCTCTTTTGCTTTTTCTCTGGCTGTCTCTGAGCTTTCGCTAACTCTCAATCACTCTCGCCGTCTCTCTCTCTCTCTGAGCTAATCTCTTCCTGTGTATGAGCTAATCTCCGCCATCGCTAGATTCTTTGAATTCTTATTTTTTATAGGTTAGATCATTCCTTTCAGTGGCCTCATTTGGCTCCCTGGGATGATTAGCTAACAGCGGGGTCTATAAGCGAAACGTTCCGCTGTCTGATTTCTCTCTCCATTAAGGCTCTTGAGATCCGTCCAGGTGAGTTTAATGGCACAGAGCACAGTCGGTGCTGTTTTAACCAGCCATCCTTTCCACAATGAGACTCCAAGTGGGGACTACAATGGAAATAATGTACGGTACTATGCACAATACACCGCTGTACGTACCGCTGTATGTACTAGTCTGTGTGGATGTTGTAGAGTACACACAAGGGGCCTATGGAGAGTGTGGGGGGAAGGGTGGGCGAGATGGATGGCGAGCGGGGATTGGTCAGGGTCAGGTGTGGCCGGGCTATCCCTCGTCTCCCCTCTTCTTTTATAGGCTCCTAGCGCCGTCATTCATCACCGTTACGATGGGGAGGTCACTTTCATGTGGAGGACACTCTCCGGCCTTGGGAGTTTAGTGGCTGACGTTACCCGTAGGGCTCGGCTATGGGGACGCGGCGTGTGTGTGTGTGTGTGTGCGTGTGTGTGTGTGTGTGTATGTGTGTTTCCGTACACCCTTGAGTGTAGCTGTGGCTGTGTATGTCCACAGGCGCGACTGTGTGCGTTTGTTTCGGTCGGCATGTGGGTTGGAGATCATACGCCTTTATGTGAAAGAAGTGTGTGTGTGTGTGTGTGTGTGTGTGTGTGTGTGTGAGTTATTTGAAGTAGAGGAGGGGGGGTGGCGCCGTGTGGCTGTGAGGAGCTAAGAGTGGCTCCTCTCATCAGGCAGCAGCAGTCTGCAGGTGGCTGGGGGCGCTGCCTCTTCCCCTTCCCTTCCCTCGCCGCCATACTTCCCGAGTCCTCTCCGCTCCTCCCCACGGGATCCTCAGCTGACGCTTTGCGAGCACACACACTTCCGCCCCGTGATCACAGCCCGTTTTTTTAATTTCATGTTAAAATGATTAGCGCCTCGCCCGCTCCGCTTGAAGGGCTCGCCGTCACCAGGGGACGAGGATCACCGCGCTCCACCCCGAGGGAGAGCTAGCCGCATGCCCTCCCTGTCATATCTGTGTGTGCCAGTGTGGGTGAAAGGATGGAGACAGCGTTGGTGACATATTGAACGATGACACTCTCTGTCCCCCTGTGTGAGGCTGACAGCGTCTGACAGTGGCTCATCAGAATGCGACCGACGGCCCCCATACAGACAGAAGGCACATCGGTATGCACCACCCACGGCTGCGGTGAGATCATCAGTATGCGCCGCATGGCCTTGCCCCCGGCCATTCCTATGACAGGGGGCCTGCTCTGTTGTCTGAGCTCTGCGTGATGGATGTAGTGCACCGCTGAAGAGGGGGGGCCGCCATTGGACTGCCGGGCCTAATGATGGGGGGGGGGAGGTGGCGAGGTCGGTGTGAGGATGGGAGGGAGCGAGGTGGGTGGGAGTTCATCCTCCACTCTGCCGAGACGACTAATTAAGGCCAGCCTCAGCCGGAGCCTGGAGAGGCTGGAGGGTAGATCTGAGCCGTTTCCCCCCCAGTCTGTCACTTGACTGTGTAAACACACTCCGCTGGTTTCATGAGGACGCGGCACGTCTTCCTGCAGGCTTGTCTTGGCGGTTGGAAGGACACTCGATGTAAAAGCGCCCCCGACTGCAGAGCACACTAGCCACTATAGCCGGCAATCCCATTATGTACATCGATTCTCAAATAACCCATGCGTCAACAACATTATTCCGGCCTGCTTTTGACCAGAAAAAAAAGAGCACTTTGTGTGCTTTATGTGTTTATGATATCAGCGTCTGGGAATGCCCTGGTTCTTTCATACAAAGTGGGTTTCTCTCAGACAAACATGGCGTCTACCTGGGGTGACACCGGCTGTTGTAGACCGCGCAGGAGATTTAATATCCCTCTCTCTTTATCGATCGCCCCTCTCGTCTCTCCATCCCCTCCCCCCTTTCAATCTCATCTTTGTCTCTCTCTCTCTGGAGCGCTCCTCATTCGGAGGCGTCATCCCTCACTCGTGTGTCTCACTTCCTGTCCCTGTTTCTTCTTCTCCTCCACCTCGCTGTGTTTCTGTCCATCTCTGACTTCCTGACCAACAGCCTGGCTGCTGCTCGAGCGAAGAATGCAGCATTTGCAAACTGCCCTTTTCCCTGTCGAAGCACCTGTGAGATTTGTAAGCGTTTGCATGTGTGTGTGTGTGTGTGTGTGTGTGTGTGTGTGTGTGTGTGTGTGTGTATGTGCGTGTGTGTCTCCGTCTCCCCCTAGGCTATAAGGCCCTCCTCAAATGTCTGTCGGGGAGGTTCAACAGCCGAGAGCTCATTGGCATCATGGGGCCGTCTGGGGCGGGGAAGTCGACGCTGATGAACATCCTGGCTGGATACAGGTGAGACTGGGGGCTGGAGCAAGACGGGTATCCTAGGATGGGACTAGGACTGGTGTGTCAATGATTCAGTACCCTGTGAATAGTAGTCCTATGGTCATATCAGTGCGTGGTTTGACCCTGGGCCGTGTGCGTTTTCCCCCTGGCCAGGGAGACGGGGATGAAGGGCCAGATCTTGGTGAACGGCCGGCCCAGAGACCTGCGCACCTTCCGGAAGATGTCCTGCTACATTATGCAGGACGACATGCTGCTGCCTCACCTCACCACCAGGGAGGCCATGATGGTGAGCGCTCCCCCACGCTGACTCACCGCCGCCATTTTACAAACCAATAACATCCCCGTCAAGTTAAATGTCACTGTAAAGAGGAACGTCCCAACTCTCAATCTCTCTCCTTCCTAAGGTCGCGGCCAATCTGAAAATGAAGGAGAGCGTGCAGGTGAAAAAAGCGCTGGTAAGGATCGACCTACTTGGCTGCTTCACAGGCGCTCCACGCGCGGCGATGGCCCCCGGGGTCGACCCCAGGCCTCCCTTCTTATCTGCTGTGGGACCTGTCCATTCTGTCCCCAGGTAGACGAGATCCTGACAGCGCTGGGCCTTCAGGAGTGCGCCCAGACCCGGACCATCTCTCTGTCGGGGGGTCAGTGCAAGAGGCTGGCCATCGCCCAGGAGCTGGTCAACAACCCGCCGGTCATGTTCTTCGATGAGCCCACCAGGTACACGCAGTTGGCCACTACGTTTGGGCCTGTTGGCGCACCGTAGCACATCACAGCATATTTACCCCCCTAATTCATCTAGGTACGCGTGCTAGGCTTAGGCATAGCCTTGTTTCATAATATATCACCTACATGATTTGGCAAAAGCAGCTTCGTGAAATGCGTTATGAAGCTATCAGAAATATGAACAAAACATCATAATGACTATTGAGGGTAGTGTAAAACAGTGTTTGATTGGTAGTGGTGTATGAGACTTCTAATAGATTATGTAAAACAGTGTTTGATTGGTAGTGGTGTATGAGGCTTCTAACAGATCATGTAAAACAATGTTTGATTGGTAGTGGTGTATGAGGCTTCTAATAGATCATGTAAAACAGTGTTTGATTGGTAGTGGTGTATGAGGCTTCAAATAGATCATGTAAAACAGTGTT
>JAVQIZ010169605.1:0-16375 GCA_036023535.2 Galaxias brevipinnis | reverse complement strand
GATGCCTTTTATAAGGCAGACAATGACCTTGATAGCCACAATAAGCCTTAGTAATTTAAACAAAGAAATACACAGGCACAATTGTTATTAATAATAATAATAATAATAATAATAATAATAATAATAATAAATGTAATATATTAATGAGTTATCCTTCTGATAATGTCCTTTTGATATACGAGGAAAACACAGTGTATGACACAGTGTACCCAGCTCCCATTAGTGTAAAATGTGAAATCCCATGTCCACTAAGTTATTGTGCATCTCAGTGGCAGGGTCCTATGCACTCAGAGGACTACAACCTCAACTGGTTTGAAAACAGCAGGTGTAAGGAGTTTAATTCACTGTGCTCGTCAACGGTAAGAATCCACCATCGCACTCCATAACCACTTTTGATATTGCAAAGTGGTCTTTCTCGCCTGAGGAATACTTTGTTTTTATATTTCTATTAGCAAACGTGTAGCACGCCTCTGCGTTCTCCTCTCTGCTGTCCAGGTGTGAAGGCTGGCGTGGGCCAGAAGAGCCAGGTGAGCAAGCTGGCCAGGTGCCCTTTCGGAGGCTGGGCTGACCAGATGTCTGTGGAGCACAGGCACAACCACACACACACACACACACACACACACACACACGCACGTACAGGCATTTATGCGCAAACATTGATCTAGTGCACGATGCCGATGATACTGACACACCCTCCACATATTTACCGAATGGGAAGGGAAATTAAATACCTTGGGTACTTTGACTGCAGTCTACATTTGGTTTACATTCCTGCTTAAGAGTGGGGTGCAATATGTATTTATATACACGTCATTCAATAGATGTAGATAAAGATGAAAAGAGTAAAGACAGAGGCAGTTAATGAACGCAAGGTTTCGAGTCCTTTCTTGATGGTGGGATCGGACGTTCTATCTCCAGACTTGATACCCTGTATGTCACACATATGTTCTCTGGAATTGATGCATTAAGCTAACAGTTATCTACAGGCTCTTAGCTTTTAGCTTGGAATGGCTGATTGGTGGAGGTTCTACTTCCCCACGTTCACAGTTTAAACCCTGTTGTTAACACAATACCCCCACGTCTTGCATCAGAAACAAATTCAACGACTCCCTCACTGCACCACTATAACTGACGACTCATAAATCACCATTTCAGCAGGGCCATTGCGTAGAAGATGGATCCGCCATCTGTAAATATTTATTCAGCATCTATATAATTAAACAGCGGCGATGCATCACGTCAGACGTGTCCTATGATCACTCACACAGCTGAATAATACAGTGAAGAACAGCCTGGTCAAACATTTGTTTTAGATTTGAGTCTCGTCATGAAGAGAGAGAGCGTGTGACACGAGGGAGAAAGGAATAGATGAATCCAAGATGTCGGTGAAGGAGGAGGATGACGGAGGGAAGGAACTGGGCTATAGATGAGCTCCCAGAGACAGTTTGACCTAGCCCAGCCTTGCTCAGCTGAAGTCTCACAACTCCAAAGATGAGAGGAGAACCAGGGTTAATTGAACTCTCAACTGATTCCGAGGAGTTTTCAACCATGAAAGAGTGTTGGACATGCTTTGGAAGGTTTAAAAAAGTAACTGTAAGAGAGAAGGACACCTCTTTGTACCTGGGTTGGAGGTTCACACCGGCAAGTAAAATGAATGCTGCTACTGGAAATCTAGACAGGGCTTACTGCCGAGATAGCTGGGTAAGGTGATGTGCTGTTTTAAGTTGTTATATGAGAAGGGGATCATGAGAGACTTCTTCTACTGACTAGTATGTGCTGCGATGTTCCTTTTGAGCGAAAAAGCATACACTTTAAGAAGCTAGTGCAGTGTGTGTGTGTGTGCGATTCTTTTTGCGTGAGTGTTAGTGCGTGTGTTGGTGTTTGCATGCGTTAAAGTGTCTCAGTGCGTTGTGTTGAGATTCCTAGCCATGTGGGGATTGCCATTTCCAAATCGAAAGCATTCCATACAGAGAGAATAGAGGATCCACATCCCTGAGTCCCTTGACAGCAGCCAGCCTTGGACAAACTTCATCCATCTTCCTTCCCGCTCTCACCAATCACGTTTATATGCCTTGGGACCGCCCACAGCTCACATACATATTTAAACTATAGTCGGCCTAATCTGCATTGCAAAATTAAAGTTCCAGGGTAAAGAAAAGCAGCGATTTTGTCATAAAGAATTAACTTCGCAAACAAAACAGTTTCCTCCTAAAAGGCTTCTAATCAAGTTGATGGTTTGACATGCCTATCAAATATAGGACTTTTATTAATACATGGCATTTAAATTAATTAATTATATTATTACCATTAGGGAGAGCACCATGCAGTGTTTACACTAGATGTGCCATTGCCCCTGTCCTGCTGTCTGTGACTAAGGCATATTAGCATCAAATATTCAATTTGGCTGACAAACAGGGCAAAATAACAAGTGGAATCACTGGAGATATGGAAATATAAATGAGATTCCACACTACTTCTCGGCTCATGTATTTCTCCTGGGAAGAAAATAAATACCAGGCTATTGGAAAGATAATAATCTCTTATATTCAGAAATGTGTCTAATGCATTCATGTACATGCTGTATATATGTGTTTTTACAATCCTTTTTCAGATATTTTTGATGATTGTTCCCCTTATTTACTTGCGTAAATATATTCACCATTGTCCCAAAGCATTCATTGGTGGATTACATTAATTTAACGCATGGCCAACCCTACGGCACTAACCTAAGCCATCCCCCACCCCCTCTAACACACACACACACATACACACAGATGCACACGTACACACACACACACACACACACACTCCTGAAAGCACCTGCAGCCTCAGCAGCCCCCTACCCTCCCTTAACTCCCTCCCCCCTCTTCCTTCACCCCTCTCCCACCCCGCATGCCCCCTCTGAGAGATGGATGGCATGTCTCCCTCTCGGGCCGGCATCCAGGTGCATAACAGCTGGGGAAGACCTGGAAAGGGAGGGATGAAGGAATGGAGTGGAGTGGGGGATGAATGAGGAAGACGAGGAGGAGGAGGAGGAGTGAATAAGGTGGGGACGGAGGAGAAGGTGCTCGACATGGAGCTATAAATTGCTCCAGGAGCTCTCGGGGTGCTTAACATCGCTGCCTGTCTCCTCCGGCCTGCCATTATTAATCATCGGTGGTGTGAGCTCAGGTGTGTCCCGTCACTCCTGGCCTCGTCACACACACTTATTCACCTCCTCCTATCCCTACCTCCACTCTCTCTCTCTTTCTCTCTCTCTCTCTTTATTTTTTTCTCTCTCTCTCTCTCTCTCTTTACCATGCTGCGGTGTAAAAAAAAAAGACTGAGAAGAAGGGGAAAAAATAGGGCAGAGAAAGAAGAGTGAGAAAAAGAAATTGAAAGAGGGATTGGGGAGAAGAATGAGACTATGAACGAGGAGAGTGTGCTAATAGGTGAGGAAAGTCTATGGGTATGGGTCCGTGCTATCACTCTCTGGTGTGTTTTAGTTGGAGAGACAAGGGTAGGACGGTGGACTGAACTGGTGTGTGTGTGTGTGTGTGTGTGTGTTTCCCCTCCATCAACAGTGGCCTTCATGCACTCCTGGAGACGTAGGAATACACATTGTAACATGTAAAAACAATTACTTCGGTCTTATTAAATTCCACTTAATTTAGCGCACAAATGGATACAAAATAAAAACGCTGTCACCACACTAATGAGTCAGAAAGATGGATTATGTTCTATATTCTATCCATATGTTGCAGAGTTTGTACGTGGTGCACCATTTTGCGCCTATAGGAGGAACCTGCTAGTGCTGTGTGTGTTGGAGCTGATCTGCACTGCAGTGAGCAGGAAACAGTGGGACACAGGATGAGTGATAGGGTCGGATTCCCCGCCGTGCATCATGGTAAATTGTTTTAGCGCTAGTGTCCTGGTGGGTTTGGACCGGAATGGAATGGATTATGAGAGGCCTGATAGGACCCACACAGACAATGTGCTGAACCCGATAAGAAGCGTTTCATTGGTGGGATGGGTTCTAAAATGAATCCACTGACACCAACTATTACACAACACACACACATACGCACACACACACACACACACACACACACACACTCAAAGACGCACACAAGTAGAAACACACAGATGTGCATGCACAAACACCTTACCATATCTGCACGTGCAGTGGAGCGTGAAGCCCTGAGTTGTGTGTGTGTATCTCTGCATGCCATCCATCATGTTTTAAACACACAGTAGGAAGTGTAGAGAACGTATGCCCCGCTCCTCACTCTCCTCCTATTAGCCATCAATCACTGTGGCTGGCTGGGGAACCTCCTGAATTCAGCTCCTCACAAGGTATTCACGTCGGCACTTTCCACGCAAACACACACAAACACACACACACACACACACACACAGGAGAAAGCTAAATATGGAGTTTGTAGTGTATTGGCCTTTATAACCACATAGAAATGCACTGTTAAACCTAGAGACTATATAATGGCAATAAAATAATATTGGTACCTGTGGTTTGCCATACATAGGCTGTGCACTTGAAGTTTTTAAAATTGAATCTCCTTGCCTCGTTAATATATCAGAGCTAAAAAGCATTTATGATTTGTTTTCAGTTTCAGAGGTTACCAATCAAAGTTAAGCATAAAAGATCAGTTATCAGAGGGTTTTAATTAGAACCCCCCCCCAAAAAAATAACCTTTCAACAGAAACAATTTGGAGTAGAAAATAAATTCATTATTTTACCTATGGCAGAAAACCTCTAGAGAGACGGACATGTGAGGAGGTGGCGGGGGATGGAAAAAGGTGTAAAGAAAACGGTGTGGAGGTTTAGTTTTTACCCATAAGCCTTTTCCCCGAAGTAGAAGGAAGCGATCTGGTATATTTCTTTCCCTCCGCTTACCCGCTGGGCACTGTATGGAGAAACCATTACATTTATAGAGCTGGCTCTGTCCTTGGCCTGGAAATGCCTATGTTGAATACACTTTTGGTTATAACCTACATCTTGTCTCTCTTTCTCTCTTGGTCTCACCTGGTCTCTTTTTTTCTGCTCTCTCTCTAGTCTCTCCCTCCAGGTCTCTCCATTAGTCCATCTCTTTCGACCTCTCTTTTCTCACTTGATTTATCTTACATTGTTTTGCCCACTGTTCTTTTTACTTCCAAACTCTTCCCTCTGACTCCATCGTTCTCTTTTCCCTCCCTCCCTTTATTTCTCTCCTTTAGGCTAGTCTATGGTGATTGAAACCAGCCCCATATATACTTCAGTGGACTAGAGAGAGCGGAGAGAGGGGAAGAAAGAGAGAGAGAGAGAGAGAGAGAGAGAGACCGAGAGAGAGAGAGAGAGAGAGAGAGAGAGTGGGAGAAAGAAAGAGGATGAGAGTTGTGTGACACACGGCTCCCCTTTCCTTAATAATGTCGTTGAGTCAGAACACTATTAGCAGATTAGCCGTACCCAGGGCAGCCCAGGCATGTGCAGCCACAAGATAACCTTGTGTTCCCTAATTTAATATCAACACATCCTTCTTTTCTCACCGCTTTTAACAACACACAAATACCCCCTTGTCCCCTTTAGCTCTATTTCTTGGATAAGGAGAATGAGGGAGAGGGAGAGAGGGGGGGGGGGGATTACAAGATTGAGAGTTCCTAAAGATTCCCCTCCTCTGTGAAGTGTGGCAAATCGCCCGATGCGTCGCCATCCAAGGATGTGGTAAATAATAATAAACGGGCTTATGGTGCAGATTCCATCACATTTAATACAGTCAATGTAGCAGAACATCAAAGGGATGCCATGTTTGAAAGGGCCCAGTAACCTACTCTTCAGATTTTCCCCAAGGCCTATAGTAGGCCTAATGTTCGCCTCATTTCAGAGCGATAAAGATTGTGTGAAAATTCTGTCACACTCAGTTTGAATTGATTGTGTGCGTGTGTGTGCGTGTGTGTGTGTGTGTGCGCGCGTGCATGGGAAGGAGAGAGGGAACCATTTGAAGCAAGTGAGTCTTTTTTTTACTTTTAATCCCACACTCTGTTCGCTGGAAGCTGAATCGCAATCCGCATTAGCTGCCGCGCGGCGCCCGTGTAGGCCGGCTGCTCCGCTCCCTCCGCGTGTTGAGCCGGAGCAAAGGGGCAGACGGCGCGGCCCTATCACTCACTAGCACTTGCTCACACCGGCATTACCACGCGTTATCTCATCTCCTGCAGCCCTGCGCAGCCGACCAGCTCTCAGTCCTCCAGGCTACTTTACTAATAACCTATTCCTTATCAGCCACTCCGCACCTCTGCCTGTGATCAAAGAGCCAATTAATGGAGTGGGGAAAAGGTGAAGTATTCAAATAATGGAGACAGCTGTTTTTCTCTGTTTGAGAAAAATCCATTTGTATTGTTATCGGCCGAGAGCAGCTCCCCCGACCACGCTTGATTCAAGTCACTGTCTGCTCCTGCTCGGCTTGATAAAAGAGGAGGGCGGGAGAGAGGACGAGTGAGAGAGGGCGACGGAATGAGAGAGGAAACCCTGGTCAAAGTGAACTTTCTGGGAGTCTGGCAGGAGTATCCTGGCGCTCCAACACATCCACAGGCTTTATCAACTTTGAAGTGACCGAGAGCAAGAGAGGTTCAGACCGACCCTATACATTCCAAGTCAGAGCCGAACACGTTAACATTCTGCTTTGTCATTCCAGTTGAAACAGAACGGCCTATTGGTATTTGGTAGTCTATTAGTCTAATGGCTCGTGAAATCTGGAGTTAAATTGTAACGTTTTCATGGTAGCATTAAACCGGACCCAACAACTGTTCACCTCTAATCGAATCGGTTGCATGAGTATAGATCTCTAAAATGTCACTTTCGTCAAGCCATCTCTGCATTTTGGGAGAATGTTTTGTACAAGCAGGGTTGTTGCTTTTAGCTGTTATACTAAAGGTTTCCCATTGACGACAAGCAAAAACGGATTCTTGCTGAAAGCATTTTTTTCTATTAGTTCGACTTATTTTGATTTCATCTGTTTATTAAAAATTCTATTAAAGGAAAGCATTTTTCCACATTTAAATAGAATAGACTCTTGCATCTGTAGACCTACTTAATAAGAGGATACAGAAAAGCATGTATTTTTTTTACCTAATGTTGAATACCCATTATGTGTCCACCAAAAAGACTATAAATGCTATTTGCCTCTCTTCAGTAAAATGTGCAAACATTTTGTCTGGACATTACTGACATCCATAAATCAATCGTATATTATTTACTGAAATATATCAATTAAATAAGATCACAGAGATGAGTTCAACTGACTTGGAAAATTGCATCGTTATCTCATGATCCATGGCAGAGTTTGCAGAAAATAACAGCCAAAAATGGATCAAAGAAGATGCTGCAATTTTTTGACTTGTAAAAATAACTGTAAACCGCAGTGGAAACAGCCACTTGAGTCTAGAGATATAATTTTAAGGTAAAAAAAGGTGGACATGTTCTCTTCTAATTCCACTATGTGTGGCTTTTAAACGGACACTTTCTCCAACACCAGTACATCCAAGTACCATGTGATGGGGTTTACCCCTTATTCTTGGTGATTTTATAAGCCTGACACCCATGTACACTTTAGGGAAAGGGCACATAACTCCTGCAAAGTACGGCAATCCAGAACACAAGTCCAAGTCTCCAAAGCAGGTATTAACATATTTATTACACCGTAAAGAGAACGACAATACCAGAATTATACTGCAAAGTTTCACAGACCAACAGACCATAGATTACAGCCCCAAAAAGAAAAACAAAACAATAGCTATAGAAAACTAAACATAAGAGAATTGAAACAAGAAACCACAGTTCTGACATAGTAAACTGGAAAGCTCTTTAGAGTACACTGGCTGAGGGAAAGAAGCCCCTCAGCATCAGCCTACTTACTAGTCTGTGGTTCATGTTCGAATTAAGTATTGCACAACAACTTCAAATCATTTGAGTTTTTTTCACAAGAAATGTCTCAGAGACTCCAAAACCCACTCCCCCCAACCAGTTTCCAGTTCCCAAAATGAATGCTACTGTATCTGCTCTTCAGCTCCCATCCCAACTTTCCCCTAATGCTGTAGTAAAAATACTAGATTTAAATAACGTTCTCCTTCCAATTGTGAGGAAAAAAACAAGCATTAAGAAATTCACTATCACGTTTATTGTTGTTAGGTTTTTCAGTAGGGGGAAATTGCCTATTGAACCAATCTAAAGTTGACAAGCAATTTGGCTTGTTTAAAGAACAGAGGAAAGAAAGTAGGAAGGAGAGAAATAGGAGAAAGGGTAAAGCACAACAGCTCTCATCTGCATCCAATGCTTTAGGCTATTGACTTTCCTTGAAATTCGCACAATTTCTGAGATCTGAACAAACAAATCAAACTCTCAATGTTATTTATAAATGCAACAAGCATAAAGCAACAGAGGCTAACAAAAGTTTTTTTTTTCTCATTTTTATTCTATTCTTTTAAGTTTTGTATGAGGTCTGCATTGTTACCAAGTAGTGATATGGTTTTGCAGCTGTATGAGCTTCAACTTTGGGTTTTTATTTCCTGTTCTCTTGTGCCCATTTGGTTCGACTAGACCAGTATCTGCTCCGCAACTGGTTCTCTTATCGTGCTGTAAGAGGTAGAGTGAAAATTGTTTGCCACCGAGGAATTTGCAGCAAAACACACATAGGGGCGGGAAGAGAGAAGAGAGAGGGATAGAACTCTCAAGAAAAGATTGAGCAATAACATATTTTTAATATTTTTTCTTTTCTTTTTTTTTTCAACCCAGGTTTGCCCTGATAACAGTGAACACACACACATCTTGTTTTTCTTACTTTTGAATACACTAGTGTTAAAACAGCTTGGCTGCCTCTTCACGCCTTCTGAGGAGTCGTGAGTAGGGTGTCAAACACCTTTTTGGATTGATAACCCTTTAGAGTCAGGAACCAAGGATTTCATTTTGACAAGAAGGGAGCGATGAGGAAGGAATGAGGGAGAAGACACCAGAATGAATGGCCCGGGCCCCCTTAAAAAAACTCCCTATTCCTTGAGGTCAGAATTTGAATGCGCTTCCATTTAGCACCAAGGTACTGGGGGAAAAGGGCTTTCTGTGTGCGGGTGGGATAAGTGTTCTCTTCCTGTCAATCAAAGAGGTTCTCTTGATTTATACTTTAACATTTATGGAATTGCTTTTGATATGGCAATTGCAATTTCAAGTGGATATATATTTCTAAACATAAAAAACCTGGCAGTGGTTTTAGTATAGCTGTTGAAAGCCACTATTGTGCTCAACTGCCAAAATCCGTTGCCAATGATGTTACATTGTGTGATGTGAAAAAGAACAGCTCAGAGATTTTTTAATTATTTTAGAATGTCTCTCAAAGTGGATAAATAAGTGACATGATTATATAACCTTTTTGATATTATTGCTCCAGTTAAAATGCAACATTTTGAAACCTTTTAGATAACTCGATTCTCAACAAAACTAATGTAATTGCTCTTCCAGACATGAAATCATTTAAAAGTGGATGATTTGCGTTATTAACTAAATTGAAAATAAATTAATATCGTTGACTTAAAAAAAAACGTGCATTCTGAGTAGATAAACCATTTTTTTTTTTTTTTTTTTTTTAATCTTCAGTCAAGATTTTGGTCCTTGGTGTCAGTCTTTGGCTGTCTTCCATGTTTGTTTTTTTAAACTTTTGTGTTAATACTGTGTGTTACCTGGTGCTCTGCCATGTTAAAGCTGTCAATCGGAATCTACACCTCTGCATTTGGAAAGTTAGTTTCTTTGAGTTATTTTTTGACTTTTTTTTTGTTTTCTGTTTTTTTGTAAAAAATAACAACAACAAATACCTATTAACAAACGTTCAGTAATGTGCATGCACTGTCTGTAACTATTTAAAGTAAAGATATGACCTCTTGTGTTAAAAATGCTCTGAAGAGAAAAACATTAACAATAGGTGGGTTTGGGTTTACACTTTTCCAGTAATACAAAAAATGAATGCACAGAACAGATACGCTAGCACTACATACAAAAGTTGTTTTGTGAAGTATGGCTCTATATCAATAAAACAAGTATGCCAAAAAGAAGCATGCTGAAATAACCTGTGACAGTGCAAATACATTTATGTACGTGTCTTGTACAAAACATTTAGGTTAGCATTCCGTGACGCATGCCAGCTCTCAGAAAAGTTTTGAATTGGACTGAAGTAGCAGCTCTGTGATATAGCTTGTCTTTTCTCCGGGGGAAAGAAAATCGAAACCTTCTTGATGAAATACTAGAGAACTACTACTTACACATAGAATAGAAAAGCAGCTCAGAAAAGATACAGTTCCTACTATTCTTTTTTTTCTCTTTTTGCACTGGCTAAAGAAGGACATGGCTGGGCTAAAAGTTGTGACTGGTGTACTATGTATCGTAACAATTGTCCAACACATATACAATAAATAACCATTGGTGACGACACAGGACAAAAGTGTTTAACACCATTAACTCTACAGAAAAAGAGAAAAAATAACAATAAGGAGAAATGCAGGTAGGGTGGGTGGGGACAGAAGAAGCTACCACTGAATTCTGGGTCCTGTATTTCCTCAGCCTTTTGTGGCCAGTGGCTGCCATAGTGAGGAGCTGACAGTCTGACATCTGCACTGATGGGCTGATACTGTAACTTCAGCTCCAGTTTGAAAGCTTCCTGTGTCTTGGCCGAGCACATACGCGTGTGCACATAACACATACATCCTTCACATGTGCTAAAGGTAAAGTTACGTGCCTTATCCAAGAATTTGGCTTTCTGCATCTTTCAGTGAGACAGCTTGGCGTTCCTCAGCCCATTGACCTGGACATTATTACGAGTCAAATGAGAAAAAACAGAATGAGCAGCTGGGTTTCTTTACAATCTGCTGCACATCTGCCTGTTCTGCTGAGGGTCTGGGAGGGCTTTCTGTAGCCCAGAGATCTTGTCCATCCCTCTGGTCAAAATTGCCTCCACGCATCGTGCGTCCAGTATGTCTGTCCATGCGTCTGCTTCTCATGGCGTTTTACATGTCTTTCTTCACATAGAGTATGCTCCCTTGGTTCCTTGTTTGGTAAAGTGTCTTCATGAGGTCAACTAGGTTCATATCCAATGTACAGGAATGAAATACAACATTTTGGGAAAAAATTAAAATAAAAGGGGAGGTCAGATATATTTGTCTCGAGTTCACCGCTATTTCTGTTCAGTCTAATATGTTCATATTTACAGGAAAACGGAAGATAAGCAACAATGACATTAACGACAACAAGCATAACAACAACAACAATAACATAGATGCCATAATAGCAATAGTAACAATAAAAGGACATTGAGAATTAAAAACAAAGAATATCTTTGCGTTTCTTTAAAATCACGGCAAGTCAATATGACCTGATATGGACCTTCTTCTGCTACGACTAGATAGACAGACTATCATCTCTCTTTGTTAGCATGTTTGTCACATTAGCTTAGCAGTAAGGGAGGCAGGCGAGACAGTCATATGGTTTGTGTGTGTGCAGAGGGGGGGTGGGGATGGTTGGGTGCTGCCCAGGGGGAGGATAGGGTTTCCCCACGACCCTCCGAGCAGCCGGTGGTTGCTAACCCTAGCGTGGCGTGGTATCCAGGGCGGAAGAGGAAGGGGTGCCCGGGGTGGCAGAGCGGGGGGTGGCGGCGGATGGGGTGGTGGCTGGGCTGCCTGCCCCGCTGCTGGGGGTGCAGGCTGAGGAGCTGGCTGGGGCGGGGGTCTCCAGCCCTGGGGCCCCTTGCTGGCTGGCCTGCTGGGCCTGCAGGGTCTGGCCACAGACGTGGTGGTGCTTCTCCCAGTCCTTGTGCTGGCAGAAGGAGCCGCAGTAACGGGCTGTGTTGCAGCCGCTGCATGTCTCACTGGCTTTACGACCGCAGTTCCAACAGCTCTATAGTTGAGAAAGACGAATGAGAAAGTACACTTTTAGTTTAGGAAATGTGGATCCATTTTGATATATTTAGTGACACGTCACATAACAATAAACAATTTTTAGTAAGGAGGATGGCAAACAAGGCAATAATTGCAGAAAGCAAAACAGAAAATATGTATGGTACATTAACATACAGAAGATTTACAGAAGGTCTACTGACACATTTTCAAATGAGCAAACGTACGGACACAATTTGCAACACGTGTAAAACACTTTGAACCCATATATAAATAAACAAAAACGGACTTTCTTTATGTATATGTCAGGGAGGAAAGCTAGAGTAGGACACTATGACTAGACTGCTACATTTTCATTGATTTTAAAGCAGCTACTGAACCTTATCTCAGAAACGTGGCTCCAAGAATTTAAATCAGATGTGAGCCACAGTTAGTTCCCCTTTGCTAACTGATTAAACGTCAAGCTCTTTCACGGTGATTAGCGTCTGAAGGCTCCTTTCTCAATTTCTGCTGCGCTGGATTGGTACCACCTTTCTAAACAGACCCTAATCCGGGGGGAAAGAAAGGGGGAAGGGAGGGGAGTGACAGATGCCTTTTTGGGCTATGCCCAGCTCTGGTGGAGCCTGTTTCATCTGTTCCTTTCTCATCTGATTCTAAAATCACTTTAGCATCAAGGAAAACATTTTATTTCCATTTAATGTCTGAAAGTCACATAATCAGCGCGACTAATAGGTTTATCATATAACACACCTCACACCATTCCAATAGACTTCTACTGGAAGTACACATGACTGCTAACACAATGACTAGCCTACATCAACATATCACAACATCAGAGAGGAGTAGTGCGTTCTACCTCGCTAGAGTCCTCCTGTTGGTTGATGACGGAGATGGCGTCTTCGGACGCCTGCCTCTTGGCCTCGGCCACTGTGCGCTCCATCTTGGCCCGCTCGGTGCTGATCATTTCGTGGGCCTTGCGTTCGGCCTCTGACACGGCCTTCTGGAGCTCCGACATGGCCTGCCGCTTCACCTCGTTCACCGCCTCTTCTGAAAGAGAACTTGTTCACCACTCATGTCCAAGTTTTCCTACACTTATACAAGAAGAACTACAATGTGCTAAGTAACAATTGTTGAGGCTTTGAGAATGTAATGTTAATCAACTGAGAGTTATATTGACCGATTATTGGCTTTGCATATCTACAGCTATTTATTGTGGTCCTTTGTACAGTCAATGCAATTATATGTTTAATTGATTTGGGATGCTATAGAAAGTGTGCTGTGTGGATTTAACAGTACGCCTAATTGAAAATTGCTTTGAGCTAAGGATTTTTGTCTTTGATAGAGAGGGTAAACAAAATTTGTAGATTTTTTTGTTGTTTTCCTTCTAAAAGTCTGACTTCCATATGTCAGCATAAAGCAATTAATCCCAGGTAATCTATTCAAAACATATTTCTGATTCAAAGAAAAATAATTCCAACAGATATTTGCCCACTCATTTTGTGCCGGTGCATTTAGTAACCTTAACGTGGGGGTGTTAAACAGTGGAATTCCAGCTGAACGTCAAAGAAAATGCAAGGTTTTTTGTTTGCGCCCGTCAAGTCTGTGACTTGACTAATTGTGTATGCAAATCAGGCAATTTATATTCAAATTATGCATTTCCATTGTGATCCCAAAGGTCCATGCAGTGAGGGGAAGTGGAAGCCAGTAGGACACTGTTAGAGGTGTTTGAATATTTATCGGCAACTGTAAACATTTAGCCCATTTCAAATTGCTATGTTCACTGCGGTCTTCCATTGTGTAAAAATCTCTTTTTTTTTTTTATTCAACCGTGGACAAAACGAAAATCGTTTCCCCGTTTGCATGAGAAGTATATGACTTCATTAAAATCAACACCCCGAGCACTCGAAATACCATATTGTGCAAAGTGAAAACTAGCCAATACCATTTAATCTCAAGGAAGAAAGATGATACACTTTATAATCCTCAAAGAGCGACTCACACGATTGTGGAGGCAGACCTGTCTTGTGCTCCATTACATCCAACGAGATGGTTTTCAACAAGAGGCAAATGCATGACATTTCAAAGCCAGGGCCATCCATTCCTATTGTGACTGAGTTAAATTGTTTAACCAGGGTGGGTCAGTGTGTGTTGGCCGACTTCATGGAAACCGCCCTATGCTGGTTGATACATGTGTGCATGGAATTGTGATTACACACCAAAAACATCAGATGGAAGATCAATTTGAAAGAGAGACTAGGAGAGTGGCCGTCAGGCCACAACAGGGTGTAGTAACACACTCCATTTAAATGCATATTACTTGTTCTGAGTATCTTCCGCATCATGCTCTGTCAAGCAAGGGAATAATCTTTTTCCTCTGGGGAGTTTAAAAACTCAATTTACTGCTAACTGTGTACATAGGAAATTCCTTAGCATAGGCCCCTCTCTAGTTTTAGAAAATTCTTAAAGCGCCCCAAAAACAACGATCATTTCAGATAACAAAAAAAAAAAAGTCATATTTGTATCAACTGTGCTGTAACAAATAAAATAAGACCCATTAAACAAATGGGGCAGCGAGACTCGCAGACAAACGCCTTGTGAAAGCTTGATCGCCTCATAAAAAACGGCCAATGTGGAAAAACTGAAAAAAGATCTGCCCAATGTATTCGTGGCTTCACCCATAGACTACTGTCAGAACTTCCTCAAGCGTGGCTCAGCCGAGACAGTAAAATCACTTTATGATCTGACATCATATTTGGAATGTGCGGAGAGGACAACCCTGTGAAACTTGAGTCTTTGAACGTCTTATAGAACAGAAATGTAGTTTCCTGGGGGTTTTTGAGCTTTCTCTGACACATTGTAAGTCCTCCAATACTGCACGGGAGGAGTCGGCAGACTCTAGTCAAGGACAGGGAGAATAGACAGGAGCGTGTCTCATCTAAATCCTACTGTAATAGTGATGTCTTTGAATAAAATCTCTTTGATTTTCATGTATTTTACATATAGGATGGGGTTAAAAGGACTGAAATGTGTGTGTCTGTGTGTGTGTGTGTGTGTGTGTGTGTGTGAGAGAGAGAGAGAAAGAGAGAGAGAGAGAGAGAGAGAGAGAGAGAGAGAGAGAGAGAGACGAGGTGAGGTGAAGATAGGAGCTGCAGATGATCCTCACCAGCTTTCTTCCAGATCTCCTCCGGAACGTAAGCCCCGGACACAGGCCTGTGCAGGAGCTCCCTGTGGCTCTCTGGAGAACACACCAGGAGACCAACAGCGCGTCAGAGACTATTCAAACACCATACACTCTCTGTTCAATCAACATCCCATTTACTGTGAATTAGATCACTACAGTGTGTCACTGTACAATATGCTGTATGTTATATCACTATACCATATACTGCATATTTAAACACCATACAATTCAATACAAGCACTGTCCCATATACTGTATATTCATCACTATACCATATCCCAATCTTCTTCAAATCATACTAACGATCAATGTGATTAGTAGTGAATGTGAGCATATTTAAAATACACAAATCATGTCCTCCTCCTCCTCCTCCCCCTCCTCCTCCTCCTCGTCTTCCTCCCCGTTCGGGCCTAATCCTACCTGGCGTGGGGTTGTCTGGCCCGGCAGGGCTCTGCTGCCGCGACTGGCTGCTGCTGCCCGTGCCTTTCTTGAGCTCCTCGGCGTCGCTGTAGCGCCGTATCCAGTAGTTGAGCTCCTCGCGGTCAGCCTCCTGGCAGCGGCGCAACACGGTCAGCGAGCGCCGCGTCTTCTCCACCATGTCCATGATGCAGTTGAGCAGCTGTGGAGGGGCAAGGCGCTGAGTACACGCACACACACATGGACGTCTCAAAACCACACAGAGGCCGGCTGCTTTTTCAGTCTGAGCAGCGTCACGCTTAGCAGCTCACAGACACACAAGACAGCGCTTTTTTTCTCTTGTTCTTTTTCTTTTTTAACTGAGACACGGGTATGAAGCTAGTGCGCTCGTACATATGCACCGAGTCACAATTCCACTGGTTCATTGGCAGCAACTGATTCATTAAAGGAGAAGGTGTAAATTTCGCCTTTGCCTTCGAGAACGTTGTGAATAAATGAATAAATATTTACTGACAGTTGAATCACGGCTTACAGACAACATGCAGCACTTTCATCTTCTTTTTTTTTTTTTTTACAGGAGTATTTTTGTTCTTGATAAGGTAAACAAAAATAGCCGCAGACAATGTCTACATGGGAGAGACTATACTGTACATACAGACAGCAGTTCACGCGGCACAGTATAGTAATAAAAATGTTATTACTTTTCTTACATGGTCAAGGTGCTTCCACTCCTCTGCCCACTCTCTGTCCGTCAGCCGGTGGTCTATCACCTCTTCCTGTCTGTTCCCTCCTCCGTGCATACCTGGACGCCACCAGAGGACAAGGGGACAGCACAGCATGTCAGGCTTGGTTTGATTCATATGGAATTGGGGGGGGGGG